>JACXGK010000525.1:61070-104116 GCA_016801125.1 Novumbra hubbsi
CCAAGACTAGTATTAGTTATTTGACTGCTGCGTTACACCGCAGTACCTGGCCTTCCAGCCTTTCTTATATTTATATTTTTACATGGACACAAACTCTGCAACGATCAAGATTCACCACCAGATCGTCGTTTTGTAAGGATTAACTCAAGTCGTGCGTTTGGGTCCCAATCTTCACTCTGTTACATCAAACCTTACACCTTCATGTTATTTGATGTACAGTAGAATAACATCTGTAAAATTGTAGGCCATACTGTTTGCTGGAAATGTCCAGAAATAATGTTTAGACCAACCCATACATTCACCTAAAACATAGGGTTTGGTTTTTAATGATAAAAATATGTTAATTTAATCTGGTGTTGGGGTAGTGTATTTGCAGTTCAGTGTCTAGCAACCGCACTGTGCTTTCTTAATGTCTTTTTAAAAAGTGCAATATAAATGATGTTCACCAATGTGAAGCATTTAACCTAGTTCATTAAATGATACACAGAGTCATAAATACACCCCTGACCTGCAATTGAATGTGTTGTGTTTAAGGAACAGTGGTGGGTAAACAATTAGCACTGCAGCCCCTCAATGATGAAGCTCCCATTCCCTCTTATTAAGACGTGGCGTCTTTTTACATTTAATCCCTGCTGTTTTATGAATTCGCAATTACACCTCATTAATGTGTCATTTACATAATTACAAGAAAGGAGGACAGTGTGCACAGTGGGATGATACAGTATGTGGAAGAAGAGAACAACGTAATAGAGGCTGTTGAACATACTTTGGAAGTTTGAGGCTATTGAACTGGGCTGTGTGGAAAAAAAAGGAACCAATTCCTTTTGCAAAAAGCCAAGAGAATATTATTTACACAAAACAAAAAATAATGTTATAGTATTCATGCTTTACTTCAGTATGACATAATGAGCTAGGCATATTCCAATAACTATGATCACAAAGTGTTGTTCAAAAGTATGGAATATGCACATTATATTGTGATCTGTATTCTCTTTTTGCTGACAAAATATGATGCTGACCAATACCTGATGTAGTTCTACTATGTACAGCATTCACAGACTGGGCTTATTTGGTCTCAGCATGTAAGCCAGTTTAATCTCTAGGTTATTTGTAGGATAAATGAAACCTCAGAAACAGATGACAGGTATTTAGCTCAGCTATAGAACTCAATTAACCAGCCAGTGAGGCCAGGCAAAACACTGGCCAATCGGTGTGGGCAATGGACACAGGGGAGAAGAAAATAATCATTCCTACACAATCTCCAACCTGCTCAGCAAATCTTATTGGACGGACTAAATGACACATGACATTGTAACTGCAAGTCATGTGTGTAGTCCAAGATGTTAATGTGTATGCGTTTATATGTTATTTGTTTAACGCAAATAGACATTAATAAAATGAAATGTAACAAATATACACATTTTGTTCCACCTCCCTTAAAATGCACAACTAAAGGTTTGCTTCAATAATACTGTTAAATTCCCTCAGACATCTAGCATGTTTGACTCAGTTTTTTTTTTTTACCTTTCTAAGTGATCCCAAAAAGCTTCAATCATGTTGAGACCAGGCTTCTGATGTGGCCAATCAAATACTGTGTTTCAACTGCAGACCTCCGCTCCTTAATTCTTTACATAAAAAGTTATGTAAATCAGATGCAGACAGGTTATTGGGTCTTCCAGCTGTCTTCAACTTGGTCAGTTTTGTAAGGCATTTTTGGGAATAAATCAATTACCATTTGAACAACATATGTATGTACTGAATTTGTTCCTTATTATTGTTTAATATTTACTTTTATTTACTCTAAAGTTGGAGTTTACATCGTTTACAAAAACGAATAGTTATACTCGTATATTCAATCTGAGAATATACAGCAAGATCAAAACCATGGAGCTTTTTAAAAGCCCCATAAATAATGGCAGTGGTTGGCCCGAACTGTAACTTGAACAACTCAACCATGCTTGTCACTTTAAGCATTTATATGTGGAATGTGGAGGTAAAAATTGCCCTAAAAATACATTTGATTGATTTTATATTTGAGTAATTATTATTAAACCGCCTACATCAAAGATACAATCATCCTTTTAACCAAAGCTGCAGGGCAGGTTGGATAACTGCTGGGACATCATCATGATGCCCGTGGTGATTTAAAGAATAATAAAATCAAGTAATCGGGTATACTCTCACTTCTATTTTAGGCCAAAGAACGCCCTTTACCTGTAACACTGCTTCTTGTAATTATTAACTAAACTTAAATAAGTAATGTGCACAGCTGTCCCTTCCATGGCCTGAATGTGTTTCCTTATTTAAAATTATTCTATTCCAAACATATAAATACTTTTAACCAGTGTGAAGGGGGGAGAAATGTTAAGTACAGCTCGGATTTGTATCATCCATGTCAGATATGATAACAGATTTAGCTGAATTAACAAAGTCTCTCTGACAGTCAGAAGAGTCTGATTAAGTAAGATTGAACACAGGGATTTACCTTTTAGATGATTCCTTGTTTCAAGGGACTAACGTAATGCGTGTTTTGGAAACCGTTGCTACCACCCACATTACCCAGGGGTCCCTGGTGGAACTCCAAGCCAAGAAGGTTTGTTCATTGTCTTACAGTAATGCATCCTCATTTCTCTAATCGCATCACCCTTGTACTTTATCCAAACGTACAAACCTAATCCATTGCCATTGAAGACAGGACTATAGTACTTTGAAGGACAGCAATAGTGGATAACAGCATCCTAGTTAGCTGAAGTTATGCATGGAAAGCCACTTGGCCATAAGACAACAAGCCCCGGGCAGTGCTAAACGCTCAAATCAGATTCTAATGTTAGTGTCCTTCCACTCAGAAGAAACCAGCAGGAAGTATCCTGCCTCTGCTTCATCTTTTTATACTGTTGTGCATAGGGGTTGTGAGATTTATGGCAGAAGTTGAGCATAGCTGGTGGTGAGAGTCTTTAGGGATTTTCACATACCTCCATTTGTTTTTCACATTACTGATGTTTCACTTAATGTGCTCCGAGCATCCCCTTGAGGAAGCTAGGTAGGCCTGTTCTCAAGTTCAGGCTTCATTTAGCTTTACTTGTCTCCTCCTGAGATACACACTGGCATACAGGCCCTCTCCAGAGGAGCTATTAATACAAGAAGATGAGGGGAAGGAGGGAGGGTTTTAACCCCCAAATCCACCGACAAGAGATTTCTGTGTTTGTTTGGAAAGGAGCTGGAAAACAATGATATACCTCTTAAACATTCCATAACATGAAGTACACAGACATCCTGGTGGTACATGTGCTATAAAAACACCTACGACAAACAACCAACAATTATGAAATAAATGACCAATCATTGAGAGTGAATCAACAGTATGTGTGTGAATCGGTGTTGCGTTGTGAACAGAATCATTATCAGTGCAACAGCGATGAGTTCATTTTAGGGTGTTCAGATGACCCACTTCTGCCAATCAAAGTTCCTCCTGGCAGTCCTTGATGTTTTTGGTTGCGGTAAAGTATGCACAGCAAGTACTCCGGTATTCAGTATATGCCAGGAGAGATAGAGCTATAGTGTAATGGACAGAGACACATGGAAAGCACGCATTGCAGGTGTTCGGGGCCATGGAGGGCGGTTTATGAAGAAAACAGAGAAGAGGGAAAAATCAAAACACGAATCGCTCTCCTGGGGTGACTGCGTTGTCTTTGGAATGACCTCCTGGTGGGGATTTGGGAGGATTTGGTGTGGGTGGTCGTAGCTTCAGTGCCCTCCCGTCTCCTGGCTGTCTTTCTCCTGTTGTTGGGGCAGAGCAGCATTGAGTGAAGCATGGCGTGGCGCCTGTTTTTTATTTTATTTCTGGTATTCCCCTAGCCTGCTCTGTGGGGGCCTTTATAGATCGCCCCCTGACAAGGCCCCAATGGGAGTCCGCTGGCTGGCTCCAGAATCTTCCAGCTTTCTCCCGAGGGTGTGTTGGCGAGATGCTGCTACAGCAGGTGGGGGCACATTCATGTCACAATGGATTTAGCTAGTGTGTGTGTGTTGTGGGGGGGGGGCGGGGGGGGCTGAAGAGAGTGGGAGAGGGAAGTAGAGGGGATTTTTGACAGGGTGCGTGTAAGAGAAAAAAACAGAGAAAGCTGGTCAGTGCTTTCAACATTTGTTTTCCTTGCTTGTCTCCAAAATGTTGGTGAAATTTACATCTGTGTGCATCTAACAACTTGCTTCTTCCACTCTCCAACTGCCTCTCAACGATTCTCATTAACTTGAGAGTGAGCATGAGGTGGGTGTTTTACTCTGTTACATTGTTCTTCTCGTTCCTTCACATGGAAAAACTATGATCCCATCTTATACAGCGATTACAGAGCACGTTATATGCATGCATAGCCTTTCTTTAATTGGTCTTGGGTATAATTCTGCTCACAGAAAAAAAAACTCAAGGGTAGGTAAAATGGGCAGCAATTGATTCCTTTTCATATATTCTGACTCGACGGGATGTAGGGAAAACAACCCGAAACCTAGAACGCAATACAATTTCCATATAAATGACTTCGTACAAAATAATACTAATTTGCACTTAAATAAAAATCCACGACAACAATTACAGTCCAGCTTGAAAATTGCACATAATGTGGTCAGGCTACACATTCACATTCTATGCACACATGTTACAGTGTATGGGTAGATAGAGGCGTGTGTGATGAACATATTGAAGACCACACATTTCTTATTAAAAAGCTGTCAATATGAAGGGTCGGGTCAACAGGAGGCCCCTGGTTTGATGAGGATTTATTACAGCCTGCCATCTTCACTAAATGGCATTTTTTTCGAATTTGAGCCTTTCTCTTAAACAAAAAGAAAGAAAGAAAAAAAGCACTGCTTTTGTTCTGTTCCCCCGCCAAGCGCAGTTATGCTAATGACAGGAGTCTCTACAGGTCTAACCTGAACTCAAAGCTCATATTCAGAACCCTTTTTGTCCACAGGTGTTACACCTCTGCCTTTCAATGTAAATCTGCCTTTTAATGTTGAAACTGCCTTTCAACGTAAATGTCCCGAAAACAAATTGTTCTTACTGGAACAGGATAGCATACCAGACAAAGGCCACACCGTGAGTTTAAAATGAAATCTTCACACAATATCTTGTCAACTGGTTTATGGATCAATAGAGGCAGCAGATCATCAAAATGGTTATTTGCATAAAAGGTTAAAGGTAGAACTCCTTATTAGACTTGTTTTACTTCCATCATAACTCAGTCTGCATATGTTCAAGGCAATACAATTGCTCTGGTTATATCTCCCATGGAAAAAACTGTGATTGAAGTCAATTTCTTGAACAAACTCTCTGGACTCTTAATTTTGAGGAGAAATGAATGGAGTACCAAAGGGAAAGGCAATATTGTATGCTTTCTTCTCAGTGGACAAGGTCAATTAGAGGAGGACATGGATTGGCAATCAAAACTGACACCAAAGATTGACTATGGTGATTACTTGAATGCAGATGGGGAACTTTAAAGGTTATTAATAATGATTTATGGAATTAATTTAAAAGTAAGATAGGATTCTGAGCTTTAAATACATTTAGGAGAGGAAGGGTTACCACTTGTAGAAAACCTCAAAATGAGTATAAAGGGCCTTGAAATGTATGCATTATGGAGATTACTGGAAGTTCATGTGAAAAGAATTATACATTGAACTAATAAATTCATAATAATTTCTCCATTTGCCACTTTACAATTTATGGAGGACTTTTAAAATGTACATTATAAATTAACATATGCAGTTGGCATTAATTGTGACAGCAAAACATATTTGTACCCACTTGGCTACAGAACAATGGTCAGTGAGGGAGAATCCATCTTTAACTAGCCTTGGCTGTCTCTAGTGAGCCCAATTTACACTTTCAGTAGAACAATTGTCTAAGCTGTGCAGAATCCTCCCTCTAAGCAATACCTGACTTGTTCCTCATCCTCCTCCCTAACCAAACAAGCTCCAGAATAGTATTACCTAGTCCAGAATGCTTTAGGATGGGAAGGATAACACTGCCACTGTCTAAAGCAATTATAAGGAGACTACAAGTCATGCACACTGCAGGATGGACTGTCAAGGAAGTTGAAATGGGGACTATCTCAGGCACTTGGATACATTTTAAAGAAAATTGTTTATTCTAGTATTATAGTAACTTTCTCCAGGCTCCCTACATCATCCTGATTGAATGATTTATATTTCACAGTAAGATACCCTATACTGCTAAATAATTACATTGTTGTGCTCTGATTGTTTTTCTTTGCAAGAATAGTACATTGTAACCATTATTATAAAGGGACATCCATTTTGTTAGCACCTATGTTTTACCTGACTTGCTAATGTTTTGTCTGTGAGACGTCTCATATTCTGTATTGTGTTGCTACAGTAGAAATACTGACAGTATACAATGATTCCCCATGAATGTCTCCCTTTTTTCTGTTTCACTCCATCTATATTATCTGTGGAGTGGGTTCTGCATGGTGAAAAGCTAGACAGAGCGTACTGAATCTCATTTTCTGTTGTTTGGGCCGAAATGAGAAAGGGAGCCAATGCGGAAATGCCAGGATGTGGTTGATGTGATGGTGTTTTCTCACTTCTAAGGTCCCAGGCAGCACTGTTCTGGGTGTATTTGAGCTTCTGGAGACTCCTGCCAGGGATTCTGATGAAGAATGGATTAGTCCAGCTTTGCAGAGTCATGGAAAAGGTCCTGTACATCTGATTGAGTTGAAATGTGGCACAATTCGGTCTGTTCTGACGGTAATGTAGCCGTAATGACGCTATGTGCTGTCGCTTGACGTGACTGTCAAAGGTCAGCTTTACACACAGGATCGATACTTTTTGGGGAGTGTCTGAGTGACTCTGTTCTCGTTAACTAAAAGCTATATTGGAATGGAAAGAGGCATTTTTAGTTCCAAGAAATGATTCCATATTCAGTGGTTATCTTACCTTCATTCTGCCACAGAAAATGTTTTAGTTGTAATGTGTTGTAAAGACAATGTCCAGTGAGCATCATGTTTAATCTTGTGACCTGCTGGTTCCGTATTGTTACAGCAGTCAATTCGTATATTCCAAGCTGACATGATCTCCGGATAAGTACTCAAATCAGTTCCTTAATTAGGCAGGCTAGCTGAACCACTCCCCCCCCCCCCCTTCCATGCCACATTCATTTCTTTCTTAAAGTCCCCATCTGAAACAATGAATCTTCACAGCCATACGGAAGCATGGTAATGAACTAACGCCAAACATATCTATAGAGGTATTTTGTCACAATGTTTGCAGTGTGTGGCTTGGAGAATACGTGGCAATCATTTCCCATGCTTTTCAGTAAGTAAGCAGCGTGAAAATGCATTACATGCGGCGCAATCACTGTAGCGTATTTGAAGCTCAGCTTGAAGTGTACATTCCCCACTACTCACCACGCAGAGCACCTCTGTTCCTGCCCTCTACAGGTGAAGGTCAACAGCTCCAAAAGGAACGACGAAGGAGTGTGAGAGACACTCGGGGTGAGAGAGTGACGGATTGAAGCAGTCGGAGTGAGGGGAAGACAGAGGGGGGACGGGGAGGGGGAACCCTAGAAAGAGAGCGAGAGAGATAAAAGGAAAGAGCGTGTCACCGAGAGACATGGAGAGTGAGATTGACTGACAGGCAGGCAGACAGGCAGTCAGAGAACGACAGCGAGAGGCAGAGTGACAGAGCCATGTCTGTGTACGATGTACATGTATGTAAACACATACCAGAGATGCCGAGAATTGAGGTCAAGCCATCAGAGCGCTCTAATAAAACACATCTGACATGCGGTAGGAGACTTAATTATCTGCTACTGCTATGCTAAATCCATAGCTATCAAGAGTCTGCTGGCTAGAGAGGGATTGAGTGGCACATTCCCCATTCAGAGGTGCGAACAGCTTCTCATGCATGCCATATTACCCCAAAGACGGCCGTCAAAAGCAGATAAGTTACTTGCTCCTTCTAGCCTCACTTCTCTATGGACCGAGATCCTGTAATAATACATTTCACTTTAGGCAATTTTCAGGTGATGGGCGGGTGCGTGGAAACAGAAATGTGCGCAGTGTGGGACATAATCTCTGACCCCCATCAAACAGTCCTCTCCTTGTGTCGTGTGTAAAGGCGACATAATGCCTCCCCTCATTTCTTTGGGTCCACCTCCAATGGGATTTGGGTTTTATATTAAGCTGAAACCCCACACGCCTACTCTCCTGTCCTGACATTCTGGTAAATTACTTGAATTTCATATGTGACAGATATCCATAGGCTGAAGTACTGTAGTTTGTGTTTGTCTCTGTAAACTCATGACTTTGCAGGTTGTCTCGGTAAAGTCATGCCTTCCAGGTAAGCGTGTCCTGTAAAGTGACAGAGAAGGTGATGTGCTTTGTATGTAGGTCGCAATGTGTGTAGTGTTCGCACATGGGGGCTTTCTAAACATCACCTTTTGTCTCGTTGATTCCAAACCGAGGCGCGGCGATTTGGAGCCTTTCACATGAGCACTGGTGCCTTTGAGAGATCACACCAGAATGGCAATCACGGAGGTCTGATAACATCTATTTGTGCCAGAGACAGATGCATCAGTGTTCAATGCACATCACCATGGCTCCAATAGAGCCCAAGGGTTTATGCAATCTGTTTTAGCCTCGGAGCCCAGGGATTTCGCACAATGGAAGGTAATACATATGCTTTTGGCAGGGCAAAGAAAGCAATGTGCTTTTTAGGTAGGTTCACTTTAACAGAAAATAATAAATAGTGACATGACTGCTGTATCAAGAACTATGCCTATTTCCTACGTTGGTTGTTCTACCTTGAGTAAACACCAACGTAATCCAAAGATTATCCCCCCATGATCAAATAAATAAGTGGACATATCTGAGATTTACTTGTGGCCGGGACGAAGTGTCTGTCTCCAGGTTAGTGGCATCTATTTATCAGAGTGTAGTGTTGGCCATGCATTTAATCTTGATCCAGCTGACATGTTCAGTGTCACAGCTAATTAGGAGAGTAATACATACCCCCATTAATAACTGCTTTGACAGTGCTGGAGTGATTTATTTTATAACGAGGGTGGACAGGTCCTGAGGTATGACAAGACATGCAAAGCGAAGGACTGATGCAAATGTGACTACCTTTGTGTGTTCCAAGAAGCCCCGATTGCCATAACAACCCCTAGCTTTTGACTTTCAATCCAACATGAAATCGCATAAAGAGGGGACACTTTTTGAGCTTGGTTAGGCATTACAATAATAAAAAAAAGGCTTTCAACACACTTGACTGAGCTGAGAGCATGAGTCACAGAACTTTCATCAAAACATGTCATCCTTTTCATCTGCGACAGATAGAGCGAGATAGTTATCGTTCTTGAATATCAACTTGATTCAGTGGCTGAGCAGAATATAATCTCCAAGAGCAGTAGGCAAACGTCGATGCCGCCGAGCGCAAACACTTTATGATACCAATGTTGATCTGTTTGTGCTCGGGCGTATATAAACGTATATAACCGCATTAATGTGGAGTAAACAGCATTCCTGGCAACACGCTCGGCTGTCTGCTCGGTGTCAGGATGATGTGGAGTTATGACGTGACATCAGGGGCAGCGCTAGCTGGTCAGACAAATGAAACCTGTCAGCTTTTCCCCCCACAAAGATCAGCCACTCTTTGGGCGAAGAGGTGGGTGTATATGGGTCTATTGTGTTTTTGATCTTTCCTTTGATGACAGGCCTCCGGCCCTGAGAGCATCCATCTTTTCTACCTCGCTGGGGAATCAACTTTGATTGTGGAAAGCCGCATCAGTAAGAAGCGCACGGGGGGTGTTATTGGGAAGGAATGGAAATAAATACCAAGCGGCTGTGGATCGGTCTTCTTTTTTTTTTTTACAAGCCAAATTGCTGCTGCAAAAGATAATGGGCTTCAAATGGCATGTGTCACATGCTTCGTCAAACACAGGTTATACATACATGTATGTATGTATGAAAAACTGTTAACAAGGTGAAAGTACTCAATGAAATGAATAACACACATAATGAATGAGTGTGGTTGTGTTCCAGTGACAGTGCTTGTCATTGTGCGGCTAGAATGAAGTGGGATTAATATGACTTGCCTGATATCCTTTCGATACTTTTGGCAGTTTGGTTTAACAGTTATTATGGCCAGGTAGCAGGCTTGCTGGGTCCTGACTGTTACACACTTGTAATGGTTGGTACATACTGGCCATGTAGTAGCATGAAGAACAGTCTATGACTTGAGGGTCTTTATAGGGGCTTCCTTCGACACTCCTTGGATGTAGAGGTCCTGGAGACATTGGCCTTGGTGATGGAATTGTCTCTTTTCACCACATTTTAATGGTGATGCAGTCAGTCACGACTCATGAAGTTCATTTGTTTTTTAAGGTCCACACCAATGTTATGAAGTATGTTATGTTATGAACCTAGTATGTTATGAACCTAATGAAGTATGCGTTGGTCATTGTATCTGGGATTTTCTGACCCGCTGCTTGCTTGTCCTTTAGCTCATTGTAGATGTTAAATTTCATGTGATGAATGTTATTGGGTGAATAACAGGACCTCAGTCCCACATCTGTGTTGTTTAGTATACACTTTATTCAACCACTACGTTTTAAGTCCATCTTTAAAACCTCCTGTTTGAGTTTTTGCATCGGGTCAGGATTGTAGAAAACAGAGAGACCAGCAATGTCTACTGTAGGTTAGTTTCCTTGTTTAACCATGAGGCTAAAACATAAGTATTAGCATATCCTTTAGTCCTTGATTTCCGGTTCATACAGTGTGTTAGTCTCATCTTAATTATTTGTAATTGTTTTCTCGACTGCCAATAATACGGACTGCATCAGTGGTTAATTTGCTAGCCGAAGTAATTTGCTTAAGATGTTTCCCCACTTGCATCTTTTGCACCACCTTCTTTTCTCAAAAATCTCAGAGAATTATGCCTGATGCCGATTTTCCTTTTTTCCCTGGGTCATCAAAGTAATCCTCGTAGTCCACATAAAAACAAATCCAACATTTCATAGGAAAATATATGAATTTTTAAATGGATATGCCTAAATATTGTATATCATTGCAGTGCCATTAACCATCATGTGGCAGTCAATTCCTCAGTAGTCTTAAGCTTGCATTCGTTTTGCACCCAGACAGTAGTAGTACCATGACCAGTAGTCTGGGTTAGACGGTCTAGATTCGTTTTACACCCAGACAGTAGTAGTACCATGACCAGTAGTTTGAGGTCATAGCTGCAGAGTTGTGCATGCAGCTATTTACACTGGCCATGATATATCAGCATATGGCACACAGCAAACTTGCCAATTCTCCGATTAGTTTTAACAGTCTGGATACACGCTCGGTTACCTACAGTTCGCCAGCCTGCCAGGAAGGGGTACGCAGGAAAACGCAGACGTGCCATTTAATCAGGGGATGCAATTTCTTAGCCATGTGGGACATACTGTGTGTGTGTGTGTGTCACATGATGTCATTTAAATTCCTTGTTGATTCAGTTTGACCTATTTGGTCACATTGTAACCTAGTAAACAAAGTCAAAGTATTTTTTTTATTGTCAATGCACAAAATTAGTTGTCGTTCTGAGCAGTGCAATTCTCATGACGTGCCACCAGTCATCTACGCAGTAGCAAGTAAAATATAAAAAATAAATAAACTAACAAAATATATACTTAACACTGTAAACTAGCTGCTATTCCAAATAGTGTAAAAAAGGGGTAATGAAAATATGAAAGAAATATTATTAATATAAGTGTAATATTTCCTGGTAATGGCGCATTAACATATGCTAATGTGCACTGAAACAACTGTCACATGGCATCTATCATGTATAAATTTAACCAGCATAGGTGCATGTTTTACCTAATATCTATATCTGTTTTTATAATAGCCTGAACCCATTAGCTTACGCTCAGCCCTGGGTCAAATATTTTTCTGTTCAGTAAGTACGGTATGTCTTCAACTATAAACATTTGCCAACATCTAGACAGTTTTTTGCCCCCCTCTAATACTGCAGTGCAATTATAGCTCTATAATTTGTTGAATTTTTTAAACAAGAAACTTACCGGCTGGTTATTTGTAATGAGAGGGTTGAATAGCCTCGCTGATTCTATACATGGCCTGTATTAAGAGGAAGTACTCCAGGCCCGAGCACATTTTCAGTGTGGTATACAAATACAGGAAGAAGTACGCCCGTGTGGTCCTGGATTTACCAGTCCCACAAACCTGACAACAGCACGGCAGTGGCCTTTTGCATTGGGTGAGATGAGACGTGATGGCTTCTGAAGTGTAAGGACCTTTCGGCGGCGGCTAATTAATTGTAATGAGCCTGGCGCGTGTGTTGGTGACAACCGCGGGGTGAGAAGCACTGCTTTGCGCTTAGGCTCCTCTCACTCAAAGTTTTTTGCCTGAAGCCAGACTGAGCGGAGCGAACGGCATGGCTCCGCTCCAGAGACCTGGCTCTGGCACTCACCTAGATACACATCTGCTCTGATTAATCGCTCGCGTCGCCCAGCGCGTACATTTCATTATCAGCTTTAAGTGGGCGAAAAATGAGGAGCAGGGTTTTGAGGGAATTATGGAAAATGAAAATCCTCTTTATGATAGTGGTTGCACCAGGGTGGAAATGGAAAAGTTTGGACATTGCAAGACACTGAGTTTCTGTGCGGGTTTTAAAGCGTTGGCAGATTCTGATCGATTTCATTATTAATCAGGTGATTGATTATTTGGAAGGTTTATTATTGGAATGAAACCATCCATTGCTGTGTGTTTGCTCATCGTCTGTTCTGGTTAGACTCATGGGGAAACATGTGAAGCTGCAGAGAGATTTTCTCCTGACAACCAGTGTATCTCTACAAGGTTCCATGAATCATATTGAAGGATAAAGACCAGTCATTGGCCTATATTGAGACATTTCCTGATCTATGATGAACATAACTCTTCAGTAAGTCCCCGCCATGTTAACAGTACACCCCGCAAATGTTGATTTAAAGTAGCCCACAAATGAAAGCATTCATAGCCAATTTGTCTAACAGGACCCCTTGTACAAACCACCAAGGCCATGTCTAGAAGGTCGAACGATCTGAACATTCTGTTTGGTCCCAGAAACCAATAGCTTGAGAATGTACTTTTTCACTTGTACTTGTATTTGGTCACACCTGATACAAAAAAAAATAATTAAACACCCATTATTCTTTGTTACCAGACAACTGAAATATGTGGTATACAAAAGGGCAGCCAAACATTTTAGTTTGAGTCTTTAGTTGTATAACTACACATTCTAACCATAGTTAATGTATTATAGCTACAGTATAAGTCTCTTTCCTTTTTTAGGCCAACAAAAACACACAAAGCATCCCATCACAAGGAGCAGCTGTTAAACTATGCCGCATTGTTTTGCCAAAATCTAGCTGAACTCGGGTCACATGGTTGCACCAAATTACCACAATGGCACTGTACTTACCAAGGGCAAGACATGCTCACGTCAGAATCAGACTATACAGTCTGAGAGCACTGTCTGGTAAGGCCAGAACAGAAGAGAATTTCTTGTTTCTTTATCTCTGTCTCTAGATTGCTTGATTATGCATGTCCTTGAGCCTGAGACACAAGCACTACAGTGTCTTATTTAGAGTTGGATTGTACAAACATGCTGGAAAGCATCTGGATATATATTTCCATGTGCCTACCGTACATAAAAGCCTTAGCAGAGGAACTCATGAAGGGCCAAGCAGCATCCCCAGTCTTGTTCAAAGAACCAAGGTGCATCAATATTGCCATCTGCTGGTGGGCTTAGCCCACGCACACTGTTGATGCTGTACAAGGGCAACAGAGGAAATGTATAACCCCAACGTACCTTACCAAGTTGAGTTTGGAACCTGTCGACTAAGAGATGCCCTAGGAAATGCATAGAAAATATCAAATGATAATGAATCAATAATCGTCTGTTGCCCGTAAAAATAAGGAATATTAGAACTTGAGAACTGCCCTGCCTTGCAACACCAGCACAGAAATGTGTTTGATGCGACTGTTAGATCAGTGTTTAATTTGTTGCAAGACATAATGTAAGTGGATAAACTGGCAAATTGTAGCTATTAACATTTAGAAAATATTGGCTTTGATTATTAACCATGTAATACAAATGAAGTCTCAGAGGTAATGTTTACTAGTTCTTGTCTGATTTGAGTTTCCTCTAATTTTAATTAAACATGCATATTTTAAAATAATTTTGCATCCTGTTGCTGTCCATCTGAGGCTCATGCTCATGAATCAGTCGCGCCATCCTAATTTTTTACCTTCATAATTTAGATTAGAGAAATTGAAAACAAGTTTGTTTAAACCTTAACTGTTGCTAAATCCATTTAAGTGGGTGTGGTGTTTTCTCAAGCTTGATATCATATATGAGCTTTTAATAGAGTGAGGACAAAATATAATTAACATTGACATAATGGAAAACGGCACGCGAAAATTATACTCCCATAATGATTTAAATTTTAGAGCGGTTGCTGCCATCAATTTCCATTAGTACCAATTCAAATGAGTTAGTTAATCTTAGCAATAAAAACACTGACCAGTTTACCACACTGCATAACTGACATAACTGACCCTAAACGTTTCAGAAATGCAAACGGTTCTGTAATGATTGAAAACATCTAGAAAAAAGGGAATACCTTTGCAAACTATTTTTTTTTACAAAATCAAAATGTACATGCAAGGTGTTAGCAATATATGGTTGACAGTTACAAGAGCAATGCAGACTGGACATTTTAATGCCAAACAACTATAACGTGCTTTAGAAACAGCAGGTAAGATAGAGTAAGTGGCTCATTAATTCTAATTAAACATCGCTGATCACAGACCTGTTCAGCTAAAACATTGTTTCTTTCACACTGAGGAGAGACACAAACTCTCAGAATGCAGTCCAGTATAACATGATGATCATTCGCTTTGTTCCCATACATGTCCTTGATTTATTTACACAGAACAATTCCAATTAGTTTCTATTATTCTCAAATCACTTAATTAATTTTCTTTATTTTAGGTTGCTTTTAAATGTAGTTCTGTAATGTTCTCTATAGCCCACAAGGTTCAACTGGCCATCCTCTGAAACAAAGCTCTTATCTAAGTTTCCTGCTAGGTTCTAGTCATTCTATGAAATGTGTCCACTATAGTATGCTTCAGCACCTTATTGCTTGCTCATTGGGGTTTTAAGATGTTCATTTGTATTACAAATGTGTGACAACTGCCATTTCTTTAAAATACATGGATTTGGCTTTGATAAGAATATATTAAAGAATCTCCCATCATTTCAGTGGACTGCATAAATAAGTCCTAGAAAGGTCTGATCTGCAGTCATCGTGATGATTTAAAGGACTGATTCATTCACTTATCATTAACCATAAATGAATATGGCATTTTTTTGTTTCATCATCACTTGTCTTGCTCATTAAAACCTTTTTAATCGGATGTGGTTAAGTACCACCAACATGATGGTGATGTTGACCTTGAGGGAAGCTGTAATTCATCAGATGTAACACTAGATGTCACTAAGAGATCTAAGAATTGCGCAGCATGGACCTGAATACTTTAAATATCTACCAAAAATGTAAAAGAACTCATTTGCATACTAGCATTACATTACAGCCTGTGCCCAGGAGAAGATATCTTAATATAGTTAATTGACAACCAGGTGTAAATAGAGAATATTTCTCTTTAAAATGGAATCTACACCAAAGCATCCATCTGCGTGCTTTTAGCTTGAAAGGCTGCTTAAATATTTTGTCTGACAGAACATCTGTCGAAGTGCTTCAGGGAACAGAACTCTGGAAATTGAACTGGCTTAAAAACTAAACAATGGAACGTCTTATTTTGTTATTCTCTGTGGTATGACTGAAATATGTTTACTATGCATCGTTACTTATTTCCCTTGTCTATAGCCTACTACATCAGCAGTCTGAGGCAGTCAGGCATGGACAATCAATCAACAAATCCAATCTGAACGGCTCCAGTGTCACTCATATGTGTTTATTAAAACCGCCCAACTGTATGTATAGTGGCTCTGTTTTATTCTGTTTCAACATGAAAAAAAGAATTGTACTGATCAACACAATAAAATGTTTATTCGCAAAGTAAAAAAAAATGACAGTTAAATTTTTAGGAATTACAAATATTAAACAGAACATAATTTATTGCGTAAGTATCTCCTTTGCTCTGGCACACTTATTTGAAAGGATGGCCAACCCAACACTAAATGATATGAGATAATAACCGGGATGCTTCACAAAAGTGGCTTTCTGTGAAGTGTGGTTGTGGCAGCATCATGCTATGGGGATGCTTCTCAGTGTCTGCTAGTAAAAGCTAGTAAAAATAGAGGGCAAAATACAGGGGAATCCAGTAGGAAAATCTGCTAATGTCTTTAATTGTCTCAGGACAATGATTAGCTAAAGTCACAGTGTAGTGATTTAAACACAAAAAGGTGAATGTCCAGGAAACCATGCCTCAACATTGAACATTTGTGGAACGAGAAATAATTGAAAATTGCTGAGCAATTATGCAAATAAGAGTGGGCAAAAATTTAGTGCAGATGTGCATAATTGGTAAAGACAAAAAGTAGAACTTTGGCTTAAACTGTAGACTACAGTCCCTTTAACAATATATAACATTAAAAGGAGAAAGTACTTATTGAATTAAATATTTTCTGTTTTGTATTTAGTTAGCTTTTTTTCTTCAAGTGTATCACACTAAAATGTGGGGAAGTATACTTTTAATTGTATACAGTAATGGATGTCCAATCAAAGGCATCAACCAGCTCCAACAAATTCAGCACATGTATGGAAATCATGTTACCTAAGACTAACCTGCCGTTACAAATACATTTAACAAAGCACATGAGCAATAGAAAAATATGTTATACAGCAGATTTGACACCAAATAGAGTGGTGAGAATATGAATGTTCACCACTGCTGCCCACAGACTGCCGACTAAACGTATGTTGGAACAGCCTGTGATTTCTATTGTTTAATTAGGTTTAACAAGAGTTTGACGTCATTTTATTCTCAATGGATTACACATTGTACAGTAAGATTTTGATCTTTAATATATTTTCTTCGTAGAGACCCGATGTTTAATCTAAGAGTTCCCTTAATTTTTGGGGCCGTGTGTATATACACTTGCATGGTCGAACTTTCTTTTCATCTTGGTAACTCATAATGTGACTCAGTAATGTCCCCATGTGCCTGTATGCACTCCCAACAATCTATGGGCATGCCCCTTCATGAGACAGACCTGAGTTAGGGCATCAGTGAGCTCCTGGACGTCAGATGCAACGATACATAACTTCCCAGAGGTTTATATTTGGATGATGTTGCAGGCAGTATAACGTTCACCTCAGCGTCTCCACACGTCTGTACTCGGTTGGAACCTGCCTTCATCTGTGGAGCAGCGAGGCACCAATGGTGGACCTGCCAGTTCTGGTGTTCTCTGGTGAATGCCACTCGAGCTGCAAGCTGCTGGACTGTGAGCACAGGTCCCACTGGAGGACGTTGGACCCTCAGGTAGTCTGTTTCTGACAGTTTGGTCAGAGACATGCAAACCATTAGTCGGCTGGACGTCACCGGTTTCTCCTCGCAGAAACCATTCTTCCTGCTGGCCCTTCTACAGTCCTTCTCAAGTAACGTCCCTTCTGTTATTTTCTCCATGCTCTTGAGACTGTACTGGGAGTCACAGCAAATATTCTTGTGACGGCACGTATGGATGTGACATCCTGGAGGAGCTGGACTACCTGTGCAACCTGAATTGGCTTTCGGTACCCCCTCATGCTACCATTAGCGACAAGGACACTAGCAAAATGCTTAACCAGAATCACTCAGGAAGCATAAGGAGAGAGCAATTGTCTATGGCCACCACAAGCAAACCCATATACATATTGATATCCCTGAAGTTGAATTGACGTTTGGTGTTATAATGTAATAATTATGTGTTCCCTTAATTAAAAAAAGAAATATATATATAAATATATAATATTTTTAATGAATGGGTAAATGTTTTTGATTCATAATGCTTTATCAATCTACCCGCACATTAATAGACCATGGCTAGCTTTATTCTAGCAGTCTGTCAGTTAAGCCTATTGATTGTTATGAGTAGTCAGCTGAACCAAGCCACATTTATATAGCTATATTTAACTTTTTTCTGATAAAATCCTGCAAATTCCAGGGTTAATAGCACATACACTTTGACTTTTTCACAAAATTTCTTATTGAAAACCAAATACTCGATTATAAAAACATTAAGTACTTATTAAACTAATGTGAGTTTACATATGTTTATTCATTACCATATTAACATTTATTAAAAACAGCTCACCTCTTTCACAATGGATTCCACCATTTCTATTTTATTACAGAGGTGTAGGGTCTTGATAATTACGATTCATTTTGTCTGGGGCAATTGGGATTCCAGCGATGTTGAGACCCTGATTAAGTTTAATCATAAAGTGACACTTCAGTAAGCACAGACATTCTGCATGATCTCATGAGAAACAATATGTGCATGGAATTCTGTGCAAGACTGTCCTTGGCAGAAATGCGAGAAAAAAAAAAAATCCTCCTTTTCAGGCTGCTTGTGCTATGTCATATTTTATATGGAAGAGTCATCTTTTGACTGGTTCTACAGAGAATAATGAATGACAGACAACTTCAGCCGTGTATGAGTATCACATACCAGTGCATCCAAAAGCAGAAAAAATGAAACAACTTCATTCCCATTTCTTGCAGTTACTTGTCGTTCATTTTCTGAAATTAGAAGTAGAAAAGAAAAACATAATAGAAAACTGTTGCAGGAATAAAAAATCTAATGCAGGGGAAACTATTAAACATAAATAAATGAGAATATGCATACTATGTAGTTACTGCAATGTCTAATATTAATAAATCAATGACTAATATTATTCCATTTACAAATTGTCCTTTGTGACACATGAATTACAACTAACGTCAGCCTGTCAACAACCCACT
This sequence comes from Novumbra hubbsi, assembly GCA_016801125.1. Classification (NCBI taxonomy): domain Eukaryota; kingdom Metazoa; phylum Chordata; class Actinopteri; order Esociformes; family Umbridae; genus Novumbra; species Novumbra hubbsi. Next base: position 80,096 of record JACXGK010000525.1, read on the forward strand.
GCCAGCAATGGCCTGTTTCTGTCTAATACTGGACATACACACAGTCATTCATGTTTTGTGTTTTCATTATCACTTGACAACACTATCCCTTTTAGCAGCATGTCTTGTCAAGCCTGAAGTATGAGCAATGTGTTAGATTCAAATACACTATGTATGGGGAATTGTAAATTGAGGGCTACGATCTAGAATAATAAGGTTACACAGACTTACTTTGATTCTGAAATATAATGTTCTAACCTCAGAGTTCTCAGAATCTACTCAGAATCTACAACAACAAGATATACATGTTTATATTTCCGGCTACAGTATCTTAAACTTAGCTTTCTTTCCCCTTGAAAACAAGATGTGGGGACCCCAATCAGGCATCAGGCATTTCATTTAGGCCTGCCAGGTCAACACTGAACTTAAAAGCATACAATTTTATTCCTGATGGGTTCTTGGTGAAATGCATGACCATGATGGTGTTTTGTAAACTAATGCAGGCAACAGCAGAATATGAAGAATCTACTAAAGCAGGGCATTTAGCTAACCTGGTCTCTCACACATTTAACTCCTGTCTCAGTCAAAAAAATATCGACATGCTCTTAGGACACTCAAGATCTGCTGGGAAATGCTTTTCCACACGCTATATATGATTGATTGCTCCTTTGTGGAGAGTAAAGTGAATTGGCATCAAGCCCTTTTTTGGTGCTCTTAGCACATATAGTGTGATGGGTTGACCTAAAATACATACTTATTAAAACAATAAAGGTACAGTAATGGGTTAAGCCTAGGGTAAGGGTTAAGGTTAAAGGTCGGTGTTCACTAACTTTGGTCAAATGTCCTCGCAGACATCCCATTTAAAATGCAAGCTTAGCCCTCAACATTAAGGCGACCAATCATATCCGTTCTGTCTTTGGGGCAAATCAGCCTCCCAAACTATTTTTTTTTCTCCCTTTATCCACTTGAGAAGATATCTATATATACTTTGAGGTCACAAGCAATTCAACACATTTTCTGTGCTCTTTTGTGCTGTCTCTCTGGCAAATCTGACAACCTGTTTGATGGAGAACAGCGACCCCCTCACATTTGAAGCATGTTTGGTGAAGAATCTTAATGCTGCCGCCGCTGCTATATTGGGATGCAGGAGTGGAGGAAGGGAAGACGTGCAGGGTGTAGTCCACACTGCAATAAAGAGGAGAGGTGTCCCAGGGTTACCGCCAGACAGGAGCAAGAGGGGGGGGAAAAGAAAAGCAGCTGTCTCTCTGTCAGTGAATATTCTCTAAAAGCAATCAGTGGCTTGTTTAATCTTTCAGCAAGAGGGGCTGCTCATTTGCATAATCACTTGCTCTCCTCTCTCTGGATCTACCCGCATGTCGAGCACCGGGGCAGCTGCCAGTCGAAGCCACACAGGATTACTGTGAAATGGGTATATCTCAGCCGTGCTGTCGTTCTCCTCTGCCCATAAACCTGCATGTATCTGGGCTCATTAGTTGGGTAATGGTGACTCAACATCATTCATGTTTTCTGGGGCTGGTGTAACATCAGCTACCTGTTTCACCCTCCCTTTGATGTTTAATGAACTGAATGCTGATTGGGTGTAACTCCCGTGGCATTTTCCGATATGCGGAAAACAAGTTTTATTTAAACATATATTTTTTTCGATTTGACTGTCTCCATTTACATTTAATTCACTATAATTGTCTCTAGAGATTGTCTCTTATACAATTGCTGTCCATATCTGGCCCGTTTCATGAGATGTATTCCAAGTACAACTTCAATTAATGTATAATCAATTCAAAAACATACAGCTTTAGAGCAATTTCGCGGGCACAGCGTCATAAAAAGTACTGATGCTGAAAAATGGGTGCGATGGTTCCTTGCATGTTCTTACATAATACTCATTTGAAGTGCCCTACTAGACTTCTGTCTGAGAGAGGAGCAGAGGGAAGTCTAGATTAATCGCTTTGCCGCTTTTCCATTTAGCATCAACTGATCCTTTTCATATTTAATGCATTTTTAATGAGTAGATCTTTCATTGTGAATCTAAAGCTTAATTTTATATTTTATAGAATCTATGCAGTGGTTAGCCAATGTGCATGCTTCCTTGAATACTCTTCACAGATGGCCCTGTTCTGCTGGCTGAGCAAAGGAGGTTTTGCTAACCATTGTCCCAGAGACAGAATTGTATCATTATTTACAATTAAATGAATGTAACCATTTATATATTGAGGGGCTTGTTTACTGTTACACTCTTTGTGTGTTTCTCCATTGCAACCAACTGTGGTACAGAATATGCATCTTATGTACATAACTGTGGTTACCCAATTATGCACCCAGGTGTTGTTACAATTTCCATTACACTTTACAAATGTCCACTAGAGGCAACGCAAGCACCCATTACCAAATTAACCGCTCAAAAGAATTAAGGGAACAAATAATCATCACAGTATAACACACGGTCTATGATACGTCAGGGATATCAATCTGTCCAGTCAGAATTCATAAGCAATTGTGAATCAATGCCATGTGTTTTGGTGCAAAAGTGACAGGTGCACTGGAAAGGCAACAACAGAAACAACAGTTGGGCATTTCGCTAGTGTCCTTGTCAGCATGAGGCGGTACCTGCATCCCCATTCATGTTGGACAGGACGTCCAGCTCCTCCAGGAAGGCACATCCATACGTGCACTCGCAGAAAGGTGTGCTGTACAGTCTCAAGAGCATGGAGGAGATACCAGGAGACGGGCCGTTACACACGGAGAGCTGGACAGGGCCACAGAAGGGCATCAACCCAGCAGCAGGTATCTGCTCCTTTGGGGCGAGGAGTAACAAGGAGGAGCACTGCCAGAGCCCTGCAACATGATCTCCAGCGGGCTACTGTGGTGCATGTTTCTTATCTAACGGTCAGAAACAGACTCCACGGCATAAGTCCTCTAGTGGGACCTGTGCCCACAGCCCTGCCCCGCGCAGCACCGTGGGCATTCGCAAGAGGACACCAGAGTTGTCCGATGGCCATGAGGGCGTCCCGTTCTCCTTAAGAGATGAGAGCAGGTTCACACCTGGAGACGCGGTGAACGTTACTCTGCCTGAAACATCATTCAGCGTAAATGGCTTGGCGGTGGGTCGGTGATGGTCTGGGGAGGCGTATCCTCGGAGGGTCGCACACGTTGGAACGGCCTGTGATTTCAATCGCTTACTTTCGGATTTTCGTTGCGAGTTTAAAATGAGTTAGTGGATCAATTGTGAGATGGCGAAGGATTGTAAAATGACGATCACATGTTCATTCCAAGTGCTACTATAGGCATTGTATATTATTACAAAAAATAAACGTTTACTGGACTGGACAAAGGTTTCAACCAGTCAAAAGTCAGCTCCTGACATTTCTGGAAAATGCTCAATGATTGCACATGCAAATTAGCACTAAACAACTGTCCTTTGTTGTCATTCTAATTTCAACAGTTATGGTCAGCAAGCAACTTGAAGTAAAAAAGCAGTATACTTAAAGTGTGTTATTTTGGAAACACATTTGTCGTACTTTAGAACACTTAAGTAGTATTGATATAATTCAGTGAGTTAAAAAGGATTTAAAATAGTTTAAATCCTGTACAATTAGGTGTAGTGAAATCCTATTTACAAGCATGTATTGAGTATACCTAATTATAAAAAAGGTGTTACCACTTCAACACTCTGACAAATTGGTTATTGAGTAAACCACATTGTTTTAAAATAGTATTTAAAATACAGCAAAAGGGGTTCCAAATGAATACACTTTAGGTATACTACTGTGTTTACTTGAGCAAACAGTAATTCTGTAGGCTTAAAAGAAGAATGTGAAAGCAATAATTATAGATTAAAAAATGAAGTCATTGTTTTTTGTTCATGTCAAGTCGAATTGGGTAATCATGTGCATCATGTTCCCTTCTATGGATTAGATGATTGATTCGGTCCTGCACTGAACATTATTAATTTGACTCAATATGTGCCTCAAGGGTCCATTCCCCCACTGGGATCTTGAGAGTTATGAAGCCATGACTGACTGTATATGACTTATGTCATTTACTGACATGTATACCCCTCAGTAAAAAAGATCCAATATCAAATAAAACTCAAATTCAAAATTTATTTGAATGTGAATGTTTAACATCTACACACAAACAGTCCATTTTTGTTTTACTATATTTGCACAAATGTTCTTTTTTATTGTATTGTGTGTAGTTGTGATAGTTATTTTGTTGTCATTACTTAATACTGTTTGTTATACGTTTTTAGTATATATTCTATATTTATATTGCTGCATTTCTATTGTGGCCGTGGTTTATTGTTATCCTGTTAAATTGTTTAAATATGATTTTTTTGTAGTAGTATTGCCATGCATGCACCTGCAAATAAGCATTTTCAGTTTGAATTTAACTGTTTGCCCTATCTTTAATCACATTATTTGTATAATTCTACACATTCATGGTGAAAATGTTTATTTATGGCACATCAAATAATAGCCTATTATTTGTATTCACTGTGGCTAAACAATCATTAGGGGGGTGGAAAGGAGGAGGGGGGTGATGTGGGGGGTACGAGTTATAAGATATGTACCCCGTTGACTTGTTAATATGTCATGGGGGATGGGGGGTCATGACAACAGTGTGGGTGTCGTGATCATTTCTCATGTCCAGCGGTGGGGTTCCTTAACAGGAATTACAGACTGTACTTGGTTCCGATTGGCCACATTCTTCAGAGGTGTAAAGATAACTAGTACTAGAAAACGGGTATTTGGCGCAGTGTTTCATGCCGATGAATTACCTGATGCATAGAATAATCAACGGCGGGCCTGATGGAAAAAGGGAATATTGCAATTTGTTCAGGTTAAACACTAATTGATTAACATGTTCTGATATTTTTGTGTTGGTAAGTAAGCATTGCCACAGGACAAAGAATAACTGCACACCTCAGTAGTGTGTGAAGGCAAGAGGCCAAAGGCACCAGAATCTGATATCGGCTCGATGTTACTAAATTTCTGTGAGAAAATTAAGAATATTTTAAGTTGTGATCATTACCCTTTTATTTGTAGTTATTATATGTCCCAGCAGGCTCAGAAAAGCCCAAAGAAATCAAGACATATTGAGACACACATCTAGCCTATTCTTTCTGCTTGTTATCACACGGCTTACTCAACCATAAAGCACTCGCCACTACCTACATTCTTGGAAGAGAATTCATTCACTGGCAAACAACCACAGTTGAGCTTTCAGAGACCTGGCCTAATACCATTAGTCGGCAGATTACAACAAGGCAAGTCAACCCTTTTCCGTTACCAACACCACAATCCACAGTAGTCTCTGAGCCAATGTACACAGTCACATGGTAAGGCCCCTGGGCATTGGTAGGATGCTGTAAGATCTGAGGATTCCTGCCAGGGAGCATGTCGGAAAAGGTACATGGCGTTTTGGACCCCACTGATTCCATACGATGCATCAAGTTAGATGACAGCTCTTTATTTCGGACTGTGACCACATTTACTCCAATCAGGGGTGTGAAGATTGCTTGAGATATTTCTCTTAAAATGTTACATTTTCTAGAGACACAAGGAAGATGAGATGGTCCACTCCATTACCTGTCCGACAGCACTGCTTATATCGCTTTCACAGATCAAAGTGATTTAAAGAGCATTTTGGTTGGATGCCATCCTACTTATCTGTTGCTTGGCCCCAATCAACAAAAAGCACACTTCAAGTTCCAATCAGTGGTTATCAGGGTACCAGGTTGTTTCATTCTCAGAGTAATATTGATGATATATATTCAGGTGGGTATAGGAACGAGTTTTTATATTGAAGCATCTTCCTGCATCTGGATTAAAAATCATGCAACTGTCTTCTCCTATTTCCAATGATTGGAAGTCTTAATTTACTTTGGCACATTTAATTCACCTCTGCAGTCAACTTCCTTCAACTGATGGATTGCTTTGTATGAGTATAATTGAACTTTTGAAAAGGAGAAGGAAACAGTGGACAAGCTATCAATTAAACAAACTTGAGCAGCCACTTCATTAATCAACAAGGAAGGGTTCTGGCTGCCGCTGGAATAAGAGGCATGGCAATCAGGGATGGCCTGACAAAGAGACCAAGATAGGCTCCCTGCCTCTTCAAAAGGTGTCTGTAATGAACAAGAGATGGAGATACCAATGCTTAATACACTGTGGGTAATTCCAGTGGAGACAACCTAAAATGCCATTTCATAAAATCCTAACATCGGTAGAATGTCAATATGCTGCAGATCATCTTAAAATTATCAAATGGAAGACATGCGAGACCATTCCATAGCAAATACTTGAGAAAGAAGAGTGGATAAAGACCGTGTTCAGATTATGATAGTTGATGAGTGTGTTACTTGGTTTAAGTAAAAACTCTAAAGCAGAACAGTCACTTAAAGTCAAAATGTCACCCTTCAAAAGTAGAAGATGTTCTGGTTAAAAAGCGTTCCAGCAAGGCCGTGTAGGCACTTGCCTAGGAGCTGCTGGAATAGGAGGAAATGATCTATTAATGTATTCTTTTTTCCTCTCAGCCTTATTGTAAAACGATTAGTTGCCCTGAAATGTGTTTATATGTACCAAAATGTGTATAAGTGTGTGATATCAAAACATACTATAACATGATACTAAAAAAATCCTCACAAATGGGCATCAACATGGAATTGCCAGCTCTGCTTATAGCAATCAAACCCACTTAGGCAAAACAATCTGATTTAAAATATTGAAGTATATTTATTTTGTTTGTCACTAGGCTGTTGGTATACTCAAATTGTCCACTGTGGTAATCTGAGTATGACTAAAAGGAGTAGCTTTTCTTTAAGTTACAAAGAGGAGGTAATTTGACACCAATCCTGTTGTAAGGCACAGGACATCTCCCAGTGGGTTGTGAAGGGTTGGCTACTCAAACACAATTGCTCTGTTGGGGTCTGAAGGCATTTGGTTGGCTAATAACTATTGTCTTGTCCGCGTCTTTTGTATTCTGGCACGAAATAATTTCTAGACCATTTTGCTGTAACATCTACAGGGAGAAATATCTTAATGCTAATAAAGATATTCTGCCGGATACAGATAATATAAAAAAAATTGTCAGAAAGAGATGCACATTGTTTTTCTGCATGTGAGGCCAAAAAGGAAGTAGCCTCTGTTCACAAAAAGATTTACAAAACACAGCTGACATTTGCCAGACACTGCCTAGATATCAACCAAAACTACTGATACTATGTGCTTTTAAAAGAGTATTCAAAAGTGTAGTTGTTTGGCCGCAATGCCTGACAAGAACTAAACACTGCATTTAAACAGAAGAATCTTATATCAATCGTAAAGCATGTGAGGCACGGGCATTTTAGTTTAGGGCTACTTAGGTGACTTGCCATTATTGAGTAATCCATGATTTACATTTTGTACCAGATTTTTATTTTTATTTCAATGAAGCAAAGCAGACCTGCTAAGCTGCAACAGCAAACTGCCAAATCAAAGCCCAGATCTCAATCCTATGGAAATGAGTTGGGGGACTGCTTAAAAGTAAGCCCTGGAACCTGACACAATTGAAGCCTTACTACAAAGAAGAGTGGGCAAAAATGTTCCCAGTCGATGCAAGAGACAGACAACTACAATATATTGCTGCAGTACATTAACTTATTTCAGTCAAATGAGGCAACACCTGCAACTGAAGCTTAGAGTGCAACTATTCTATCCACACCCTGAAAATGTACTTCTCTTGTATGTCTCTTGAAATGAGTGCAAAGTGTAACGTTTCACTTTTTTTGTTACATTTATCTGTTAATAGTGTTGTTTTGAAGATTAAATATCCAAGTCCAAAATGTTAAAAAAGAAAAGACAACCGTTATAGGAGGTGTACTTACTTTCTCATATGACTGTAAATTACCCAGATACTACAAACGCTAATGCAACAGGCAGTCAACTTCCACTTGAAAGAAGAAGCTTAGTATTGGAATCATCTCTGAAAAAGTTCCAGGTCTCACAATTCCATGCAGACACGACAACAGTGGTATACTCTAATTAAGATGACACATTTCAAAACAATTCCCAAGGTTTATATTTAGAAGCACAGTGACAACAACCCACGTGTAAACAAGACACAGCCTCTTCTATAATGACTTTCTATAATAAAAGATAATGATTTTTCTTCATAAAACGTTGCTATTGTCATGTGATATTGTTTATAGTGGTGGCTTGATGTTTAAAAGATTTCATGTCAATACATGTATATTTACTAACAGGTGCAGGAATGTATTATTATGTTTAAACGAACAAAATAACAACCAAGCAGATGTCTATAGGGTTTACATGGCAACTCGTCCTATAGTCCCCTAGCTTGGTAAAAAGGTTTTTTTCCCTAACCTCCATCTGAACCGCAAACTCCATCTGCCAGTACTGTTCAGGGCCACCTTACCCCTCAAGGGACATAGTATCTGAAAGACTGTTTTTGCTTACATTTTATTTGAGGTTACTTATGTCTTTCTCAAACAATTGTATACAGTGGTGTAGTAATAACATATTGCAAAAATATATATTTTTACAAACTCCCTATACTTTCAACATTTTATAAAAAAAAATTGTGGTCCTTCATGCAAAATGTGAAAGATGAAACTGTGTTCACATGCATTTAACCCCCACTAACCTACTGATTGTAAAATAGACTTTCCAGCCAATCATCATTTGGAAATGTGTAGAGGCAGTATAAACAAAATGTAGCAGACCTGAATTATAATAATTCTTAAAAATACATTGTAAAGTATAAACAGTATATACATATGTTTTGGTAATATACTCCTCAATGTACTGTAGAAACCTATTTAAACATATATTGGCTGTAAAACAGAAAGACAATCAGTTAAAAGAGTAGTTACAATGCTCCAAGGCAAAACCTATTTTGGTCTCATCTCTCTCTGTCCTCATCTCATGTGGTTTTCCTACTCCCACTCTGATTCATGAACTAATTAGATTAAGACATATAACACTTCTCTGACAATTCTCTAAAGAACATAAAGGGAATATGAATAATTGAGACCCTATTATCTCTGGCAATTACTTATAGATCACAATGGCTGGCTGGGTGGTGGCTCCTCGGTCACATTCTTTCTGAAGGATTCAAGGAGACAGGAGGGTCGTTCAAGTGGAAAAAGCACAACCAAAATGATCTCCAAAGTCATCATTGCAGATGTTTTTGGAACTGGTTCTGTACTTATTAACAGACACAATTAGCAGTTCTTCCAAAAGTTTTTCTACCAATAAGTAAGACAGTGATTCCTAAACTGTCGGGTGTGCAAGGTCAGCAAAGATCGCAAAGTGAGGCAATATCTTCAGCACAAGGACATATTTGTAGAAAATAGTATTTGACACGTTAAGTTAAAATATTAAATGCAGTGCCGTTCCTGTATTCCTAGTTGTACATCAAGCATTTTTGCAAATGTCCTTTTTAATCGTTGCTCTCAACATTTGGTAGACCCTGAAGGTTGCATCATTGCAAGCAACTTTAACCCCTTCAATCCATTCCTAACAAGACTATAGCGTATCTTCGCAGTGTTGGAACGTTTATGAAAACTCCACAGTTATTAATTGAGTTGATATCTGAGTTAACATATGGAATCATTACACTTAAAGTGACAGTTCACCCTGGGGGAAATTAAACTGGTTCGAATTGTATTAGGGAATTTTCTAGGTTTGTGAGTTTTGTTTCACGGAAAAAAACCTGGGTTGTTTATTTAATACACACTTTTTTATCATGATGTTTATTAAACATAATCTAAATTTAAACATTATCTCGAATCAATTCACATCAAATAACGCTGCCATCACCATAATGGAAAATCTAACAATCAAACAAAATACTGTCTAAAGAAATCATGTAAAATGAATCATGATCATATTTGATTTAAACATCGTGTTTATTGTTAAAGTGAAAGTAATTGTCCCACAGATTATGGTAAGATGCACTATTACATGGTATTTTGATTGCCACATGAAAATGAAAAGAAAAAAAATCCCAGAGAAACTCATCTCTTCAGCTCATGCTTGTTTGTTTGAGTGAAGGACCACGTAGGTGCCATGAGTGCATTCCAATCAGAAACGCATTTGCCAGGGAAGGTGTGATATCTACAGTATACTGCAACTGTTCTCACTCTGGTAATAGGACCATCAGCTGATTTTCTCTCTGCACCATATGACTGAATGCAGCATCAATTTAGCAGCCTCAACTGGCAGTGTGCAATCTTCTGGAACCCATCTCACCCAGAAGGATTTGCCTCAGTGTACCGGGCAGCCATGTATACTGATGCAAATCCTTAATACAGGATATGGATATGAGCTGCAAGCCAGGGATATACAAAGCTTGTCCCTTCTCTCTTGTTTGGTTGTGGCTGTGTTTGTGAACAGCACATAAGACTATGTATAAGACATAAGTCTTATGTATAGAATATCTTGAATCAATTCACCATAATGTGACCTTTTGATCAGCCTTACTCAGGAATCCAACTCAATCAGAGAAAACATGGACTCTATAAAACCGGGCTTAGCTGGGACCTTTTGAGCTGCATACACGGAAACAGAAGAAATAGGCGGAGTTGTCGGCTCACCTAGACAAACACATTTTTGCACAGCATTTCTGCACTGCTTTTTTTTGCACTTCTGCTTGGATGCTAACTGCATTAGGTTGTTCTGTACTTGTACTGTTCAATGACAATAAAGTTGAATCTAATCTACTTGTGCGTGTGCCTTCTAAGAAATATACAGGTGGTTAACTTGCTCTGTAATGTTGTCATAGCCCAAATTCACCAGATTGTCATTGCATTGCTTTAACTTAGAAATGGCTAATGACCCTAAAGCAAGTATTCTTGAATGCACAACACAATGTCCAAGTGCTGTGAGGGCGTATGCCCAAGTGTATGACAGAACACGCTGTACTACATATTACATTTAAGATGGAGCCCATTGTATTTATCTCCACCCCTATTGTATCCAGTATTGGCTGTTGCAGTTTTATTCTTTTGACAAAACCTCAAGTAAACGATTTATGTGTATATGTGTAGAGGAAGAGAACATTATTGATCTTTGATTGTGATTAGGGTTGACATTCTCTCGGGGTCTCCCTTCACCCTGGTGGTGTCTAGCATCATTCTGTATGGTTCCTTTCATCACGATCAATGGAAAGATAGAGTCAAATGAACCTTTATCAGATTCTGGATTTAACTTCATCTGTCAAACTGGGGGGGAATGAAACTACAATAAGCAGTTGTTCTTAGCCCTGCGACCCTGTGTCACTAGATCCATGTTTGACTGGAAATCAGCTCAGAAAGGATCAGCCCGAGGATAGGGGATTCAGTATTCCTCATTTAGTTCCAGAAAATGTATGTTTGATTGATTGGCAAGGTGACAAAACGCCCTTTGTGCTGCACTATCCGGCGGTAGATTGGAGGACAAATAACTGCTGAGTGGTATTTTATTTTTTAGGTAAATTACTAACAGCAGTAGGATTATGCTGAACTGAGCATGTGTTTTTACAAAGCCTCTTATGGTCAGAGATTATCCAGGAATGGTATTGCCGGTCTTTGACTTCCTGCTTTATCATGATCGATTTTTTCAACAGATATTTGAAATAAATTGAGATACGATGTAGAACTTAATAATAACTGGGGCGCTTTTCTGGCTGGAGCGTCGCTTTCGAAAAAGCTAATTGGCAGTTTTTGAAAGGATTCATACTTCTTCTTGACATTGTATTTATTTAAATAATGTTCCTTCGACACAGCTGACACGATCAAGTTATTTTCTCCACTATGTTGTTGCCAATTTAGCTGGCATTCACTTGGCACTTCAGCTCCGAATGTCTAATTTTCTTTAAAAAAATCCATAATAGGGTTGTGGTCCTGGTAATTATATCACAGGAAATACAAGGCTGCTACTGACTAACCGAAGGCAGGTGACAGGTGCTATGTGGACACAACTACCGCAATGAATACCAATAAAATGGGTAAATGCCTGTGCTAAATGTATCCTCCATAGTCTATTACTGAGCCTCCTTAACTTCTTGTTAAACCAAATCTTAAACCACTATACCCATGCAAGCGTAAAATCATGATAACATCATTGGGTCGTATTCATAGAGAGGCTGTCTGGTATGATGCCATTGGAACTGTGGGGAGAAAGACAACAGTTGGGGGAGATTCCCTTCAGAGCTAAGGCTAATGGAGTACTCTCAGCTCTCCGGCTTCCCTGTGTAAACTTACTCATTTTGGGGAGGGCTCCACTAATGAGGTCTCTGGACACTTCTGGAAGGAATCAGAAGCCAAACAACTCCAAAGTTGGTGCTTTGTGAAAAGCCTGTTTGATCCTCAAGAGGCTTGATCCTCATTGCTAATATCCCTCTGTCCAGGGACCAAAAGTAGTGTCCATTCATTTACAATGTAGTTTTGTGTATGTAATGTATTGTGTTTTCTTCTTTCTACTGGTTTCTGACTATAATTAAGCAAACGTTGTACCAGCCTTTGCAACGTAAATGTATAGAAAGTATACAGAAACCGATTCAAACTCGCCTTGATGGGCTAAAAGTGGCTCTTTGATCTCATTATAAAATCCAGTGAAATGTTATATGACACTGAAGAGAGGAAAGAATAAACAGGTACAATATGTCCTGGCCTTTTGATCTTTTCTCTCTACAGTGTGTGTTTTTGTGTGTGACTGGGGTGGGGGGGGTGGGGGGGGGGGGTGTCAGTGACACAGGTCATTATTAAAAATCATCAGCATTGGTTTGCAGCTCTTGAGATGAAATGCCAATGTTATAGGAGTGATCTGACCGACCCCATACAGCGCTCACGTAAAAAGTTTTGAGGGCTGCATAGGTGTAGAAATTGGTGTAGAAATATTGCAACTCATTTTCATGTAGCGTTGATCGTCATCAATGCATTTGAAAAAAATTTCAATGCCTTGTTAGATATTAGGTGGTTGAATGTCACTGGAACAACCCATTCATACATCGAAAGGATTGATGGATCCCAAGATACATTACTTTTTTCTTCTGGAATTGCATTGTAGGTGTGCAAAGGTAATGGGGTCAATGAGTAATCTAAAAAGCTATCATCTTTCTCATGCATATTTAAGTTGTGAAGATGTAATATGAGAGTGAAATATTTCTTCCTTTATTTTCTGATGTGAGAAAAAAAGTCCAGATCATGTCCACATTGTGATTGCTCCCACATTTGTGGATAGTTGTTGAGGTCTGATTGTGATTAGATCTTACAAGGGTAAACAGACAAGATCAAGAGCATGATGAAGTACTGATGTAGGAAACAGTTAACACTACTGTTATTGGCTCAACTCGTTACATTAGTATAATAGCTACTAAAACCATAGATTTATACTCAAAAGAAGACAAGTAGCTGCTGGAAGAGGTATGTATATATGTATTATTTAAGAAAGAGACAAATCTCCAGAGCTATGACATGTTTTGCAGGTCCCTTGTTGTGGGAACAACAGAGAGCATGGAATCTCCTTCGTTCTCAGCAATAACTGGAGAATACTGGTGTATATAAATGTTTTCTACCATGAATTTTAACAATGGCTCCCTCTGCATCTCTATTACTTCTTATATCTCTAAAATACAGTACAGCCATGGCCACACATTTTGAGAATGACAGAAATATAAATGTCTACAAAGTATCTATTTTTTTATGATTGCAGTTTGCAAATACTCATGAATGTCATGACTGTCAAGGACTGGGGTAAAGTAATTTTCTCAGATTATTTGGGGCATATGGAAAAAACACATGTCCAGAGAAGAAAAGAGGAGTGCTACCATCAGTCCTGTGTCATGCTAACAGTAAAGCATTCTGAGACCATTCATGTGCCATGAATAAAGAATGGTACCCAAACAACTTCTTCCAACCATCCAACAGTTTGGTGAAGAACAATGTTTTTTACAGCATGATTGAGCACCTTGCCATACAGCAAAAGTGATAAATAAGTGGCTTGGGGAACAAACCTGTTAAAGATATTAACAGGTCAGTCAATTACGGGCCAGTGTACCAGAGGTACATGTTTTTGTTTGTACACTAGAGGAGAAAACGATGTTCCTTGTTGCCTTGGCCGTGTGTTTTCATGCTGGAATACCCATCGACAAATCATTTTTAATGCCCTGGCTGAGTGAAGGAGGTTCTCACCCAAGATTTGACGGTACATGGCCCCATCCAACGTCCCTTTGATGCAGTGAAGTTGTCCTGTCCCATTAGCAGAAAATCACCCCCAAAGCATAATGTTTCCACCTACATGTTTGATGGTAGAGATGGTGTTCTTGGGGTCATTCCTCCTCCTCCAAACACGGCAAGTTAAGTTGATGTCAAAGAGCTCAATTTTGTGTAATCTGACCACAACACTTTTACCTAATTCACCTCTGAATCAATTAGATGTTCATTGGCAAACTTCAGACGGGCCTCTACTTGTGCTTTCTTGAGTAGGGGGACCTTGCGGGCGCTGCAGGATTTTAGTCATTCATGGCGTAGTGTGTTACCAATTGTTTCATGGTGACTATGGTCCCAGCTGCCTTGAGATCATTGACAAGATCCTCTGGTGTAGTGCTGGGATGATTCCTCGCCGTTCTCATGATCATTGAAACTCCGCAAGGTGAGATCTTGCATGGAGCTCCAGACGGAGGGGGATTGACAGTTATTTTGTGCAATGGATAGAATCAATTGTTGTAAATTCTCACCAAGCTGCTTGGCGATGCTCTAGCCTTGTGTAGGTCTACAATCTTCTCCCTAACTTCCTCGGACAGTTCTTTGGTCTTGGCCACAGTGGAGATTTTTTAATCTGATTGATTGCTTCTGTGGACAGGTGTCTTTTATACAGGTAACAAAATTAGATTAGGAGCCTTCTTTTTAATAGAGTGCTTCTAATCTCAGCTCGTGACCTGTATGAAAGAAATCTTGCTGTTTATAGGGGTTCAAATACTTATTTTCCTGAGTAAAATGCTAATCAATTTATAACTTGTTTGAAATTCGTAGACTTATAATTTTTTTGTCAGTGGGCAAATGTACAAAATCAGCAGGGAATCAAATATTTTCCTCCACTGTATAGGTAAGGGTAGATTATTAACAGTAGCAGTAGCAGTGACAATATATTATAGGTGATGAATGTGAATTGTGTGTGTGAAAGAGATTTATCACTGTAAATGTTTGAAGAGTATGGGTGAATTGTAAGTATGTGTAGTGTATGTATGTGTTTGTGTGTGTGTGCGCATATATTCTATAGAGAAGGGACAATTCTAAAAGATACATTTTATTATACATTTACATCTGGCAGTTTTTTTCAACTGCCTTATGGCCTGTGGAAAAAAGTCATCTGAGTTCCTGATAGTTACAGACTTGAGGTGTTGGTATCAATGCAGAATAGTTTAGGGAATACTCGTTGGTTGGGTCATTGACAATCTGTTGGGCCTTCCTCTGACAACGCCTGGTGTAGAGGTCTTAGATGACAGGAAGCTTGACCCTAGTGATGAACTCGAAACAGCAGCGGTCGATTAAAAAAAGGATTTGATGGCCCCTGACAAATCTTTTCAGTCCCCAAGGGAGAAAAAAGCTCTTTTGTGAATACTTCACATAGTATGTGTCGGCAATATTCATTTGTTGGTTATGTGGACATCAGAGAATGTTAAGCACTCCAACTAAGCCCTGTCTATGTGGATAGGAGCGTTTTCACCCATCGATTTCCTGTAGTTCACAATCAACCCATGTTGATGATGCTCCAGAAGAGAGGGGGATTATTGTCCTGTTACCACACTGTCAGATTTTTGATCTCATCGTCGTCTGCGATTAACCCTTCCACTGCTGTGTCGTCAGTAAACTTAATGATCACTTAATGATCACACCGTCCTACTGGGTGAACACGGAGGCCACTACGAAGCATACAACCCCGGGATGCCCTGCGCTCACGCCGTTGGGGTAATATACTAAATGGACCAGGTCAGGGAGGGGTTGAAGATGTCTGTGAAAAACTCCAGGAAGTTGGTCCGTGCATGTTCTGAGTATGTGTCCTGATATTCTGTATGACTCCGCGACCTTGCAAATTGGAAACATTTTGTTTTCTCAGGCTTTTTGGAAGTCTTAGACCAACCTTAACTGTAAAAATAGCTTACGTTTTCCTGCATGACCATCCACCACAAATGCAACCGCTCGGTGCACATTTTCTACATGCTTATCGTTCTATTCAGCTCCTTGAACACAGTTATGCATTGGTTTGGGGTTGGATAAAACGTACCAGTCAAAGTTTGGACCGGTACTGTAGATGACAGATGGTTATGTTTTTTTGTTTTAATCCTCTTGCTAGATTGTCTGCTGCTTACGTTGAGGTATTTCTAACTCAGTTCAGGCTAAAGGCAAGTTCTTTAACATTAATAATACAAAAAACACACATCTCACCTTCGCCTGTTGTTTTTGTAACACCCGCCCTCTCCCTGTTGGCTTCTGTGGCACCGGCCTAGTTCCATTTCCGTATTCCCTTCGGCTCCATTCCACTGCAGGTATTCACACCTGGCCCTCGTCATCGTCACACTCAGCTGAACTCAATCGCACTAATCAACCTGGACTATGTGAATCCCTTACTTCCCCTGTGTCTCTTCTGCAGGATTGTCAATGTCAGGTGTCCTTGTGTGTTCCAAGTTGTTTTGTTTAACCCCTCATCCAGTTCTTACATTCTTAAAGTTTGGCCTGCATGTGCATCCGGTTGCCCTCCCTATTTCTGAAGAATGTACCCAAATCAAAATGTTTGTATTGGCAATGCATACTGAAGCCAGTGAGATGTATGTCAATGTCATTTAAACATTACTGCAAAGGATAAAATGTCACAGCTTCTCACGTCAGGTTATGGTCTAGTTTTGAACATGTGTCGAATGTGTTGTGCAGTCAAACAATTCATTCTTTTTCCAAACCGCTCCCGTGTATTTCGCCCCTCAAATAAACACAATAACTAAGCGTCTATTTCAAATGAATGCAAAAACAAAGCAAAATGGCTCCCATTGTTTTACTATCATCCATTGTGCTCTTGATCAAGCACTATGTTGAATAACTGCTATATATAGACTACTGTATAAAACACATCAGCCCCTATAATGTGTGCAGACATTGATCCAACACTGAGTCATCCTTAAGCTTTGCAAAGTATTGTCCTCTGATGTTTGGGCTAAAATTGTTAGAATGGGCTTCAAATGGAGGTCTGCAAACCCCAGTTTTTGGTTTGGGTCACAACAAAATATGTACGACTATTAAATGATTACTAAATTCAACTAATGGGGGACCATATGCATAACGTAGGTTACGGAAATAGGCAAAGGCATACATTTGTGTCTAGAGGTTGTCTACAAACATTAATCAGGGGAGATCTGTCGTTCATGAACTGCATGTCCATTTTTTCATTCCACTATGGAAGGTTTTTGGGTGAAAACACAACTGACGACAACCTTAGTGCCAATGCTAGCAAAAACATTGCAACATTCTAACTTGCCATGCTACAAGCTAGGTGTTTGAGTTATTACTCTGTGTTGTATAAGTATTCAATAGACTATGGTCCAACTAGCTGACGGTCATGTCTCGCAGGTCTCTGGTTCTCCGTGAGTGACAACTAACTTGCATACTAGCAAACAACACAAATCTGAATTTTCCTGCACAGCGCTGTGGGACTAGTTTGAGAAATATCTCAGAGGAGGCACCTCTGTCCTCATTCGCCTGAAAATCTCGGAAGAGTACATTAAGTTTACTAACAGATGTGTACAGATGTCAGTCAAGCTTCTCAGACAAATGAGGAGTAAACACGATTCACGACATGAATCCTACTCTCCAGTACTATATTGAGAAATATCTTCAGTGAAGTACTCTGGACAGCTGCAACAGTCTAGAACCAACAATGTAACCGTGTCTTCATCACGCTCCAGGCAGCTCCCAATCAAATCAAGCACTGACGTTGGTTCTATGGCTCAAAAAGTACGTAACATGTTCACTGTAACAACATTTATCAAATTCATTGCACGTGTTAAACTTGACACACCCTGCCAATTTGTAATTGATTGGTAGTTCAGCATTACTGCGTTAACAATGTTTTGTTCCCTCGCAGTTGTGGCCTCATTACAATGCTCTCTTATCCTGTTGTCAATTCCGGGCCAAGAGCCTGCCAACAACTCATCAGAATATTACTTGGTGTCTGCATGCTGATTTGATTTGCAGAAGTCCTTCCCGGTCCATGGAAATCACGGCAGGGACATTTACGAAATAGCATGAAAGAACCACAAACATTCAAAATGTTTCCCACACTCATAGGTTGTCTACTATCTGTTACATCTAGCACCATTAATTGCAGTCACACCACCGGAAACATGCCAGACATACAGTACTTTACATAGTACACCTTCAAACCAAGGTCATCAAAGTTTAGGCTACTGAATTATGGACAGATTTGACTAACTTATTTAAGCTGAAACAACAGATGCAAGGGCACGATGGCTTATCTACTTACCTGCCCAAAACATGCTAGACTGGGATACTGTTTAGATTCAGGATGTAAACAAGACTCACATCAGGGACTGGTTTTGTTGAAGTTTGCTAAGACCGGGGTTGACCTCACAATGTTTATTTCAAATAGAGTCTTATGTTCCTCAATTGCTGGAATATATTCTTTATATTTACTATTGTATTTACCTAATGGGAGAGTTTGACAGGTATATAAGTTGTTCTTACTTGTTAAGCCTTTTTGAAGCATAGATGAAGAAAACAAAATGATGCCGTTCAGAATATTATAGTCATTTATATGTCACATTCCAGACATTAATGAATGTTAAAATATATTTTTCCTCATCTGATGATCAATGGTGTTTTTGTTCTGCTGTGTATACAACACAGTAATTACTGGAATCAAGGGCATATATTTGCAACAAACACACATCTATCTTTTATGTATGTTCTTTGAAGTTAAACTGGTCTGACTTATCCATTATCCTTCAAAGTGTTGATTTCTAAATCAAACATATCTCCAACAGTACACAGAAGCACTTGATGCACAGCAGAAAAACTGTTATGAAGTTCTAGGATTTGTTAAATAGAAAATAATACATCTTCACACTAATAAAAATGATTAACATCTTGTAATGTGTAGGTATTGTGACGGTCGGCGTGTGTAAGGAGCTGAATCAAGGCACAGGTGAGTTCCAATGTGTTCGGTTTATTAGCAAACAGACACTCAATAAGCCTTGTAAGGCGCAAAGTAAATGGCACGCGTGCACGCAGGCACGAAAAGGTAAATAGAGAAACAGAGTTTCTATAGTCCACAGTACAGGGAAACCTGTACTGTGTATGACACGTAACACAATAACACACATAGAGACAAGACACACAGGGGTTTAAATACCCAGCTAAGTGGGTACAGCTGAAGGGAATCAGGGAAGGGTGCCTTCACAGGACATGGGAAACAGGACAAACATACACGATGGTGCTAGAAGGCCGGCAACTTCGAACGCCGGGGAGTCACTCGCCCGGAGGTAGGCCCACCACCAGGAGGCGATGTGACAGGTATTCAGTTAAGAAACCCCATACAACAATTCTATCAGATTAAATTAAATGACAAGAGTAATAGTACGAGCAATCAAAGGGTGTAAGGTTTACTAGTTTTTGGGGTGTATCTGTAAGTGCTAGAGCTTGCCCAGTCAGAGTTCCCTGTTTCAGTATTTAAGGTATTACTTTAGAAGCTTCCCGAACATCTCATCTAATGTTTACAAGGTGTATACTCATTGTATCATCATATGTTCACAAGGTGTACCCCTATAGTCTCATCCAATGATCTCATGGTGTGCCCCTATAGTTTAATGCAATGATCTCAAGGTTTGTCCCTATCATCTCTCTTAATGCTCACCAGGCACTTCTTTATACTCCCAAGCAGGAATCTGCATGTACGAATTGTGTTGTTTGGTTTGCCTTGTTTTTCCTGTGTATCCAAGTTTTAAAATAGATAAATGTGATTGGGGTGAACTGTATTTACAAGTGTTTGGTACAATGTTACATGTTCTGATTGCATTGCTACAGACCATTTTGACACTAGCACAAGTCATTTAAAATGCATGAAAGATGATGAACATAATGGCACATTTCTCAGCATTTCACACTTGACACTGCAACCTTTTGGTTATTAGTTAAATGATAAAACCCCTAGGTTGCTGTCAACCCTGCTGATGATTATTTCTCTTCTACTGGTAATAGATGATGGGACTCATGAACTTAACAAAAGACAAGGACTTTTAAACAAAAATCGGTAAAATTTGCAAGGCACTTGGCATAGAGTGAAATTATGTTGTAAAAAAACCATGTTAAAAACATCATGCAATGCCATTTTCACGGACCACTTCTTCTTTCATTAAGGTATTAAGAATTCTTATGAATTAATGAAAGACCCCGTTTACAGTTAAAAAGTATTACTTCACTGCATTCGAAAAAAACATGTAGTTTTCATAATGAATTTTATAAATGCTGAAGTTACATTATTTGCTGTTATTACCCAACCTAAATTACATTTGTATTTTTAAGCAGGACATGAAAGGGTACAATTCCATATTTTTCCACGACAGCTTCCTTGTAAATGATGTCAGTGTTGGAATATGCACACACAAAGCAATGTGCTGCTTTAATATAAGGAATTTCCCAAGAAAATGTAGACTGATCTGTCCTCACATTATTCACAACATAATAAATTATTTACAAAATGCACGGCCAATGATCTCATGTCATTTTCTTTCATCTCCAGTTGTTTAAGCGGATAGCAGAATTACCTGAGATTAAAAGAACATCTGATGGAATACAGGGACGGTCAACAAACTATCTACACCCAAACACGTTTTTTTTTTAAATATGTTCTGTTTGTAACTGTCATATTTAGTGTTTTTTTTACAACATATACAGTGCTGCTTCAAAGTTTGTGAACCCTCAAGACACGGTCATTGTATTTGTATAAGAATGTAAAACAACCTTATTAAATGTACATCCAAACACCAATTTCTATAGCAGACTTTCCAAATAATGGACACAAACAAAGACAAATGTATTTTCATTATTTATTCAACAAAAGTGGTTTATCTCACAACAATTGAAAATGTAACATGTATGTAAACCATTTAGTTAGTAGCTTGTGGCACCTCCTTCTGCAGCCATTTCTTCAACCAGACATATTTGGAACCACTGACCAATCTCTCGCATCTGCTGTTGGGGTTTTTTGCCCACTCCTCCTTGCAGAACTCAACCAGTTGGAGGGACATCTGGAATGTACCGCCCGCTTCAGGTGTAGCCACAACATTTCTATTGGATTAAGTTCCAGACTTTGACTTGACCAATCCAGAGTACGAATCCCCTTTTTTAAGCCATTCATTGGTAGTTTTGCTGGTATGCTTTGGGTTGTTGTCATGTTGCAAAACTCATTTTCAGCCCAGCTTCAACTCCCTGACTGATGGCTAGAGATTCTGCCATCTCCAAAAAAGTGGTTTTGATTGTGGCCAAATCATTCCATCTTGGACTTATCTGTCCAAAGAATGGACTTCCAGAAGGCCTATGGTTTGTCCAAGTGCTCTCTGGCAAAGTTGAAATGGGAAGCGTTGTTGTTCTTGAGAGCAGAGGCTTCCATCTAGCAACCCTCCCATGAATGTCATGTCTATTACATTTCCGTCTGATTGTAGATGCATGTACATTTACCCCAGATGCTGCCAGAGAGGTCTGCAAATCTTTAGAGGTGATGTGTGGGTTGGCTTTTACCTGATTTATTCTTCTTCCGGTGCTTCTTGGTGATAGTCTTGATGGGCGTCCACTTCTAGGCAGAGTTGCGGTCATGTTGAATGCCCTCCATTTGTAAATTATTTGTCTTACAGTGGATGGATGGAGCTGGAATCTTTTAGAGATGGTCTTATAGCTTTCCCCAGACTGATGGGCTGTCAGTACCTTTTTCCTGATGTCCTCGGATATCTCCTTTCCTCCCCGCATTGTTGATCTGTGTGGGTACACCTTGGCACTACCGTAGTTTGTACGGTTTCCTCTCTATTAATGTGTTGCCCAAACCTTTTCCTAAGGATGTCTTATTTGATTGGTTTGCTTAATTGACTAATTAAGCACCCAAATGTGTTTCACCTGAATCTGTTACCTACTTGACTTTACCAATGCAGCTGGGGTTTACTTACTTTTGCACATACACTAATTCCATGTTTCATTTTGGCTACTCACACAAGTCCCTCTAAAAAAGTGCATGCAATTGATAAACATAAACCTGACATTTCATATATAGAAAACTGGTGATGATAAAATAAATAAAACTCTAAACTGATCAAGGGGTTCACATACTTTCAAGCAGCACTGTATGTGTGTGTGTGTATATATATATATATATATATATACACACACACACATGTGTGTATATGTGCGTGTCTTAAAAAACATTAAGTGTACATATACATGCATATACATGCATACATATATATATATATATATATATATAGGAACTGTCTCTGTGTGTTACGGTTCTTTGCACCAGGAGTTCTTATTTGTAGTTTTAGAGTCATTGAGTGATTCTGAAGTGGTCATCCATGATTGCTTTCTCACTTGTTTTACAATGTCAGACAGAACCAGTAGTAATTTTTAGGATATGTTTTTATACACTGCTCTAAATGATAAATGAAATATATGAAAGATCAAAATCTTCACTGTGCATCTTGTAGTTCTTTGAAACAAAACGAGGTAACAACGGTCGATGCAAACCAAAGTTACCAACCGATAGAGGGTAGGATTCAAACTCACCCAGAAAATCAAAGTAAACAGTTATTATCACAGGCTGTACCAACTTGTGAATGTAGCGTGAATTTCATCCCGGCTACTCAGCATTGTGTATTGCATACCCAGACCTCTTTTTTATACATTTCCGTAGTTTTTTTGCCTTTCAGTGTTTTTTTTTTATGCAAAAAATAAAAGTGCAGGCATGGGTGATAAGCTGGCAGTAGCATGTATGGCCAAATTGCTGAAGGTCACACATCAAACAAGGAAATACAATATACAAATTCAAGGAGGAGACATGCAGGAAAACCAACTAGTGCACTCAGCGAGTTGGTAGACACACCTTATTCAGGGAACGTGGAATTTATGGCCATTGCCTGGGACATAACTAGTCTGCTTTAGCATCAAATTCTTTGGGGGGAAAACAGAGACCGGTTCATAGAAGCAGACCGAGTACACGGTCAATGTGTCTAGGGGTGGGCAATTTTATATCGAGATTGATCTTGAAGACATCCACAATCTGCTTTTGAAGCGAATCGTCAAGAACTTTTATGTCCTCATAATAATGTTAAAACGACAACAATGACTGCCTACTAGATGGCTGTGCTGATTGGACAAATTATACCACCCGTGTCTTTCATGCATGTAGACGTATTAGGAAAATAAATCAACAGGACCTAGCAGCATGAGGACCCGGTCACTGTGCCGGCTCTTCTGGAGGTATTACGACACATCTTTTCTACCACCTGAAACGGAAGCATTCGAAGGAACATGCCGAGAGGGTTTCACTCAGATTACGTGTTATGAGATTGTCACGGTGTTGTAGTGTGGCGGAACCATACGCGGACATTTTGTAAATAAAGTAAAAGTGGATTTAATCCCAATAACACAAAACAAACTACACGAACTGTAAACGTCAAATGAAAGGTTCAAACAAACATGAAACAATATACAAATAACATGTAGAGTATTTACATGAAATAGGAGTTAAACAAAGGACAAACCGTGAACTGTTGAGACAAGCACAAACAATAAACCACACCGGGTGTGGCTGGAAAACTAACCTAAGTAGGCTCCCCAATCAGAGTCAACTGAATGCAGCTGCTCTGACTGGGGAGCCCACAGTGGCATTAAGAGGGCTAGAGGCCTCACAAATAGTCTTGCCCTGAAATGGCCAGGGGCTCGCAGCCAGGGCATGACAGAGCCCCCCCCCAAAGCGCGGCCTCCAGGCC
>JACXGK010000526.1:0-95483 GCA_016801125.1 Novumbra hubbsi
GGGGGGGGGGCTCTGTCATGCCCTGGCTGCGGGCCCCTGGCCATTTCAGGGCATGCCGGCTAGAGAGGCCTCTAGCCCTCTCTATGCCATTGTGGGCTCCCCAGTCAGAGCAGATGCATTCAGTTGACTCTGATTGGGGAGTCTACTTAGGTTAGGTTTGCACCACACCCAGTGTGGTTTATTGTTTGTTTGTTAACAACGCTCACGGTTTGTCCTTTGTTTAATTCGAGTTCAAGTGGATGCGCTACATGTTATTTGTATATCGTTTTATGTTAGTTAGTCCTTTCTTTTTACGTGTACAGTTTCGTGTAGTTTGTACCTGTTTGTTCTAAGGATTAAATTCACCTTTTCTTCATACAACAATGTCTGCATTTGGTTCGACTCCACACCACGACCGTGACAACTTTATTAAATGGCCAAATGTGTATCGGATAAATGTGATGTTTGTAATGTTCCTGAAAATGTTGAGCATGTCATTACAAGATGTTGTGAATATTATTAAGAGAGGGACACCTTACACCATATATAAGGATAAATTTTGGAAAGGGTTTTAGGGATAAGTGAGAACATTGGGATGTGCTATAAGGATCTCTTTCAGTTTCTTAATAATACAGGATTAGATCATGAGATACGTTTTTCCTATTTTAATTTTATGTAACCTGTAATATGTGAATCCCTGTCTGTGACCCACCATTAAAAAGAGAGAAGAATAAGATTTCAGAAGCAACCCTAAATAATGGCGCACAGTCAGATCCCAATATACAGTCTGACAAAATCACATTGCACTTGATTGCACTTAGTTGCAGTAGTGACAAATGCCTACATAATGTAGAAGGACCTCCAGAGGCCACAAAGCCTTCCAACCAACAGCCTTGTCACCCACAAGGCCTTTGTGGAGCAGGTTAGCTTGTGGCCAATCTCCAACCAGGAGGACCCATCGAAGAAGGCCACAGCTGGGTGGCTAAGGCATTGTGTAAGGGATTAAGGCCTTAAGAAAGGACACAACATGTAAATTTTATGAGCGTGATGTGCCACTCTGTGTCAGTTGTGGCACATTTAGGGGTTTTCAAATACGAGCACCCCCTAATAAAGGCACCCCCTAACACAGTTCAAAATAAAGGATGGCGTCCAATCTAGTGTTTTTTCTTTGTAATTAGTTTTCCATTTACATTAGGATTGACATTTTTAGGGAAACAATGAATGTTGACTAGAATAAAAAAAAGATGTATGTTCAATGTGGTATTTTATATTGCTATTTATACTTGTAGTTGTTTTGAACCCCTGGGGGCATCCTTGTGGGGTTACAAAACACAGCAAATACGTATAGCAAACATGGATTGCATACCTAAACTAATAGCGGTGCAGTATTTGTATCAGTAATTCTTTTCACAAATTGTGATTTTACATTTACAGAAATGCCCTAGATTCTCCATCTCATTGTTGTTGGAGTGGCATCGTCTTCATTCACTTAACTGTATCTGTTCCTTTCATCACCTCTGACATTTACACTGCCAGAAGTACCAATTCCTTGCTTTTATCGAAATCTGGCATTCATGTATACTGTCTGTGGTATTTATTCCCTCTTACATTGAAAATAGGCTCTTATGCATAATTTGGAAAAAGGCAAGCATTTGAGAAATCTGTCCATGATAGCTGCTAGCTAAGAAAGCTTTTGGTCTGGCTTGGCAGTTAGAAAAAAAGAAACTTGACATGCTTCAGCTAAGAACTATACAGTAAACGTGTTGATACGTTTGTTTTGTTGAACATTTGGCAGATCAGACAAGTAGGCTTTGTCTGTGAGATGCTTGATAAGATACCAGTAGAACTAGTATCTTACTACTTGGAATAGTCATCAGATTTGAGCCAACACTAGCAGGACTGAAGCCAAACTTCACAGTGCCAAAGCTATTTTATTTCATGGCACAACAATGTTTGTTTTTCTTTCATATGTGAATTGACAAGTAGAAGTGCCCGAGTGCACAGAAATAATAACATTGGATTCTTCTGAAGAATTTTGCATTAATACTGATCAGATGGTTGTGCAAAGATGCAGTCTCACACCACAACAGTTCATTTCTGGACCACTGCAGATTCAGGACACCAATATTTTGTCTCTCCTCTATCAAAAAAGCATAATAATGCCCCCAAAATGAATCAATGAAGTCAAATATGGCAACCTAAATATTGAACTTCCCCCGTAACAATTTCCAAGGTCATTGCTGTAAATGAGAATTACTTCAGTCAACAACCCTAGTAAAATAAGGATTTTAATTAAAATCTATAAACCATTACCTGTCCAGAGTGGCGTTTTCATGCCCTCTGAGCTTGTCAATCACAGGCTGGATCCCCAACATCAGGAACTCATACCTAAGATGTAGACGAAACTCCAGGTTGTCCTGAAGATATAAGTACAGTTGATCAAAACATGGCAGTAACCCAGTATCATTCAGGTATATTGTGCTTTGGATGGGTTGCACCAACCTTAAACATTTAGTTAAATTCCCCCCATCTTCTAATCAAAGTTTTTTTGGACTATAAACAGAAATTCACTTTAAGGTTTCTAAATTAAGATTAATTCTAAACTGACAATTGAGGTGGTTTTACAAAGAAATAATTTACAACTGAGTTCCTCATAAAAAATATCTCCCTCTGGGGATGTGCCCCCTCCTTGCTCGTGCAGGGTCCGGCGGTCGGTGGCATCGGCTCTCTTGCTGCCACCTGCTGTTCCCCTGTCCCCTCCTTTTGTGTTGATTGTTTGTGATGTCCCATGTCTTCACGAACGCACCTCCTCATTGCGCACACCTGTTGCTTGTTTGTCTCTGTATATATTTGCCTGTGTGCGTCCTGTTCAGTGTTGGTTATTGTTACGTGTGATCGTGTTCTGTGTTCTGTGTAGACTACAGATAAGCCATATTTTGTTTTCATTCAACACGTACACAATGTTTGTTTTGTGCCTTTGTTTTTGGACTTAACTTTGTTCCGCCTTAACTACTCATCACAGAATAACCAACCTCATCATGGAACAAGCAGGAGCCACGGCTCGGACCTCGGTTGAGGATCGATTTACAGCGCATGGCGACATGTTGGAAGAACTAGGAGTCGCCATGTCCCAAGTCCTCCAGGCCGTACAACGTCTGGAGGCAGGCCAACAACCACCTCCGCCCCCTGGAAGGGCTGCTCGCTGCCAAGGATTCCTCCTTCAACTGGAGAAATCTTCTTTACATCCTCGGTGGGACCAATTTCCGATTAGGAGAAGGTGTCGGCTCTTATATCCTGCCTGTCCGGTAAAGCCCTGGAATGGGCTACGGCAGTGTGGGGGCAGGCCCGAATTGGACGACTACCGTGCCTTCACTCGCCTTTTCAAGGACATCTTCGACCACCCCCCGGAAGGGAAGGAGGCGAGTGAGCGGCTTTTCCATCTGCGGCAGGGGAATCTGAGTGCCCAAGACTTCTCCTTAGAGTTCTGGACCCTTGCAGCGGGCGCTGATTGACCACTTCTGCGAGAGCCTGAGGGAGGACGTGCGCCGGAGCTGGCCTGCAGGGACTCGGCTCTGTCCTTCGACGGGCTGGTGACGATGGCCATCAGGCTCGACAACCTGCTGGCGACCCGAGGTTGGCACGACCCGCAACCATCCAGCTCCTTCACGGCCGCGGATGATTCCATCCCCATGGAGCTGGGGTCGGCCGGCTCCCGCAAGCCCAAGGGGCAGCGTGTCCACTGTACCACCTGTGGCAGGGGTGGGCACGTGGCGGCGCGCTGCTTCTCGGGTCCTTGGAGCCCTCACAAGCACATTGTGGTTTCTTTTCCCCATTTCCCCGCTCTCTCCTGGTGTCATGCCTTGGTTGATTCAGGGGCTCCGGGGAATTACATAAACACGTCGTTGGTGCAGTACCTTGGAGTCCCTGTGGTTCCCCTTAGTTATCCCATTCCTGTGTGGTCCATTGACCAGCATCCAATCGGGAATGGGGTGGTGGATCAGCAAACCCTTCCCTTGCGCATGATCGCTCAGGATGGGCACTCCGAGGTCCTCACGTTTTACCCTGTTGATTCACCATCATTCCCATTAATTCTAGGTCTCCCCTGGTTAGATCTCCAAAATCCCTCCATGTGCTTGGGAAGGAGGGTTCTCAAGGGGTGGTCGAGGGAGTGTCAAGGTAGGGTTAGGGTGTTTCCATCGGCGCGACCACGGTGGAAAGTCCAGACAGTGCCGCCACCGTGCGCATTCCCCCCGAATATCACGACCTAGCTCGTGATACCAAATTGCCACCCCATCGGCCAGGGGATTGCGAGATAGATCTGCAATCTGGTTGTGCCTTGCCTTGTCCAAGCTTCCTCAAGCTTCTTTTTTGTGAAGAATAAGGATGGGGGTCTGCGCCCCTGTATCGATTATCGAGCACTGAACAAGGTCACGGTTAGGTTTAGTTATCCATTGCCGTTGATCTCGTCGGTGGTCGAGTCGATGCACTGGGTGCGCTTCTTCACAAAACTGGATCTTAGGAGCGCATATAACCTTATTCGGGAGGAAGACGAGTGGATAACTGCATTCAGTACCACTACAGGTCATTATGAGTATTGGGTGATGCCATACGGATAAATGAATGCTCCATCTGTCTTTCAATCCTTTGTGGACAAGATTTTCAGGGACATGGTCGGCTGCGGGGTGGTGGTGTATATTGATGACATCTTGGTGTACTCTGCCACATGCGCTGCACATGTTTGAAACGAGTATTGAAATGACTGTTGGAGCATGATCTGTATGTCAAAGGGGAAAAATATATGTTTTTCCAGTTGTCTGTGTCCTTTCTAGGATATCGCATAACTACATAACTACCGGAGTGGAGATTTAGCAGTCGCTCCGCCCCTGTGCCTTCTTTTTAAAAAAACTGAGCGCAGCGGAACACTGGTTAGAGGGGGCTAAACACCCTTTCCTCGTCTTGACTGACCACCGGAACCTGGAGTACATCCGAGGAGCGAGGAGACTGAACTCGCGACAGGCTAGGTGGGCTCTCTATTTTACCAGATTCAACTTCACCCTCAGATACATTCCCGGTAGTAAGAATACGAAGGCTGATGCACTGTCTCGCATTTATGACAACGACGACAAGTCTGTCGATGACTCTCCCATTCTTCCGGGATCATTGCGCCGGTGGAATGGGAGCTTGATGCAGACTTGGCTCGAGCTCTTCACTTAGATCCCTCGCCTCCGCAATGTCCAGCGGACCATCAATACGTTCCGCTGGATATGCGAGACCAATTATTATTTTGGGCACATACGTCACCCTCGTCAGGTCACCCAGGCATAGGTCGCACCATCTCCTGTTTAACACAGAAATACTGGTGGCCCACCTTGGCCAAAGATGTCAGTGTCTATGTCTCCTCCTGCTTGGTGTGCGCCCAGAGCAAGGCTCCCAGGCACCTACCTTCGGGTAAGTTAGTACCATTGCCGGTTCCACAACGACCATGGTTCCATTTGTCTGTGGATTTTTTTACTGATCTTCCTCGTTCGCAGGGTCATACCACCGTGTTGGTTGTTGTGGACCGGTTTTCGAAGTCCTGACCAGACTGGGGGTCTCGGTTAGCCTCACCTCGGGATTTCACCCCGAGGCAAATGGGCAGGTGGAGTGCATGAACCAAGAGCTGGGCAGGTTCCTGCGTGCCTATTGCCAGGACCGGCCGGGTCAGTGGTCGGCATTTCTGCCTTGGGCCAAGTATGCTCAAAACTCCCTTCGCCACTCTTCCACTGGCCTATCCCCCTTCCAGTGTGCCCTGGGGTATCAGCCGGTCCAGGCACCGTGGCATGGGAGCCGGACGGACGTCCCCGCGGTGGACGAGTGGTTCCGGCACGCGGAGGACACCTGGACTGCGGCCCATGTCTGACTCCGTCGTGCCGTCACTCGTCAGAAGGCCAACGCTGACCGTCACCACGGGGATCCCCCGGTTTATGCACCGGGGGATAGAGTCTGGCTCTCGCCCAGGAACCTGCCCCTCCGCCTGCCCTACCGGAAGCTGAGCCCACGGTTTGTGGGGCCGTTTAAAGTCCTGAGGAGAGTGAACGAGGTAACGTATCGGTTGCAACTCCATGCCGATTACTGTATTCATCCCTCGTTTTATGTGTCTCTCCTCAGGCCGGTGGTAGCTGGACCCCTCCAGGGGTCTGAGGTGCGGGAGGTTCCCCCTCCCCCGTTGCAGGTAGACGGGGGGTCCGGCATTCTCAGTCCACTCCATCCTCGACTCGAGGCGTCGGGGGAGGGGGCCTTCAGTACCTTGTAGATACCTATAACTCCTGCGCTTTGTTCCG
Source organism: Novumbra hubbsi (assembly GCA_016801125.1). Lineage (NCBI taxonomy): Eukaryota > Metazoa > Chordata > Actinopteri > Esociformes > Umbridae > Novumbra > Novumbra hubbsi. Next base: position 6,300 of record JACXGK010000526.1, read on the forward strand.
CCTTAACTACTCATCACATCTCTCCATATCCTTTCTGACTTATTCTTCTCTAGCTTTGCTAGTGTCCTTGTTACTACTGTTAGTATGAGGCAGTGCCTGCTGCCTTTAAGGTTGCACAGGTAGTCCAGCTATTCCAGGATGGCACATCCTTAAGTGCCGTCACAAGAAGGTTTGCTGTGTCTCCCAGTATAATCTCAAGAGCATGAAGAAGATGCCAGGAGATGGCCCATTACACAAGAAGAGCTGGACTTGGCCGTAGAAGCGCATCTACCCAGCAGCAGGACTGGTATCTGTTCCTTTGTGGAAGAGAAACAGGAGCAGTGCCAAATGCCTACAATATGACCTCCAATGGGCTACTGGTGTGCACGCTTCATGAAATCCTCAGACCCATTGTCAGAATGTATACAGGTGCAGTGGGCCCTGGGTGCCTAGTGTGTAGGCAGTTCCTGGATGACGAAGGCATTGATGCCATTGACTGTCCCTCACGTTCCCCAGACCTGAATCCAACTGAGAATGTTATGTATATGTGCATCTGATGCTACCAAGGAGCGCCAAAAAATGTCCAGGAGCTCACTGTTCCTCTGATCCAAGTCTGGGCGGAGATCCCTCAGGACACCATCTGCCATTTTAATCAGGAGCATACCCAGATGCTGTCAGGAGTACATACAGGCACATGGGGGCCATACTAACTATGTCACATTTTCCCCTTTTATCATTAATTATTTAGAATTAAAAGAAACTCTTTTTGCAATTTCAGCACCACAATCTGCAGCACTTTTATTTCTCTCTAGAGCATCAATATATCAACATTTTTATATATTTTTTTATTATGAAAAACTAAGTGGTGCGAATAAAGTGTCACTTGTTTTAAACTTTGATTTACAAAATGTACATTCGTTCTTAGATTAATTTGAATCATGCTGGTGCAACCCAGCCTGTATGCAGACTTATGCCTGTGTATGATTGTTAATGCCTTACTTAAAAAATACTTTATTAGAAAACAATACTGTAAATAATTTTTGCAAGGTTTAGTAAATTTGATTTAGTGACTTTATTCCAAATAAATGATGTCTAAGTACAGTGGGGCAAAAAAGTATTTAGTCAGCCACCAATTGTGCAAGTTCTCCCACTGAAAAAGATGAGAGAGGCTTGTAATTGTCATCATAGGTACACTTCAACTATGACAGACAAAAAGAGAAAAGAAATCCAGAAAATCACATTGTAGGATTTTCTTTATGAATTTAATTGCAAATTATGGTGGAAAAAAAGTATTTTTATACTGATAACAAGTTCAAACAGGTGCCATTAATACAGGTAATAAGTGGAGGACAGAGGAGCCTCTTGAAGGAGAAGTTACAGGTCTGTGAGAGCCAGAAACCTTGCTTGTATATAGGTGACCAAATACATATTTTCCACCATAATTTGCAAACAAATTCATAAAAAATCCTAAAAAATAAAAGGTGACATTCTGGATATTTGTCTCATATTCATCTTTTAATTGTATTTTCATATACCGTGGGTGTAAAGCAATAGAAAGCTATCTTGACTTTACTACTATTACTATTTACTATTATCGCGTTAGGCTTGAGAATGTGTTTTTTTCAGTGTCACAGGATTCTGGGGGAGATAAGCGCAGTGTGAGAAAAACTAAAACGGTATTGGATTTGTTGGTGGGATTTACTACAACATTAAGTAGGGCCTTAAGCACAAATTGGATATTATGAAATTGGGGGGACAAATGTGTTAAAACCAATTACATTTCTTTTTAAAAGCAGCCCCACTGACCTCTCCAGCTCCGGCATTGAGCACAGCATTGATGAAGGACATGATGGCTGTCTTCAGGCTGACCTCATCTCTATATCGCCCAGTACTTCGATCCAGCTCATGCAGCAACATCTGTACAGGATACAGGGACAGTGACTTAATTAGGTTCATTATAATGAAGTAGATATGTGGGTGGTTACCAGCTTTTGCAGGCAAACAACTGCTGAGCCATTTAGATGATTTAATAAGTAGAATTGCATTCAGAATATTGTGGATATCTTAGTGGAAAGAGTGGGTATTTGTTACATTATATGAAGGAATGACACCATGCTACAGTTGAATGAGATACTATGTGTAAATAATAATGAAATACAACCCCTTTTCTAAAAAAGTTGGCTGTGTAATCTGTAAAAAAAAAAAAACAGAATGAAATGTCCCAAAAATGTGCAGCCTTAAAATTACAATCTGGTAACAAAATGCATGCTGTTGATTTATTTTTCAATGGGTCTGTTGCTGCATTTCCACCTTGGTCAAAACATCTTGGTTGGTCCCCTAACATTACCTTGTCCCACTACTCTTTTCATGACACTGGCATAATGATGGCATATTTGGTCTTTTTATTCTTAAAATTACAAATTCACCCTTGTCCATTAGCTCCCAAAGGTTATACACTAACACTATAGATTATTTTCTATTAAAGATAAGAGTTATTTCTAGATAGAAGTTATGATTGCCCAAGGATTGATTTTCCTGACAGTACCTGGAAACGAGTCCTCTCTGCCGCATACTTCTGGTAGTGAACCATGGCCTGCAGGACCTTCTTATGGCCATCGGGCACCAGGCACACAGCACCCAAAATCTCGAACACGGCCACCTTGGTTTTGACGTTGTCCTGCCGCAAACTCTGGGAGATGGTGTTGATGCTCTGTGGGTGAGCCAGCACATGTGCCCGGCCCTGCGAGTTGTTCATCAGGGCCTTGATGCAGCCAATTAACGATGTGTGCACACGGCTCTCTGACGTCTTGTAGTCCATGCTCCGCAGGAAGTTGAGCAGGCAGGTGAGGCCATCAAGCTCAATGAAGCGTATCACAAACCTGAGGTATCAGTTTAAAAGGGCGGGTCAGTTCAAAAGTCTTAGAAAGTCATTATTGGAAGACCAACGCTAAATTGCAGAACGAATCTGCTTCATAATTGATGGGATGTAAGATTGACATAATTAGCATTATGTAATTTAGAAATCGTACGTGAATCACAGCTAATCCCAAAAACTCAGGTAAATCAAAAAAATTCTAATTCCACTGCGATTGCGATAATTTCTTTACATTTCTGCAATTGTAATGCAGAAATGTCATATTAATCCGACATGTAGCACCATTAATCAGCTAGTACGGAATCCCAGTAACATAAATACTAAATTACCCAGGCTTTTATGGCTTTCTTATTTGGAAACATAATTAAAAGGGGAAATTGCAGGGTCAATTACATCATTAATAATTTTCCCTGCAGAACACCTGGCCTATCAGGTGACCTACAATACAAGCAGGAACGGAATTACTTCAGTCAGATGGTTTTCTTGCACAGATTTTTTTCAATGATCGAGTTCACAAATCATGCAAATTGGAATCACTTCATAATAAACGTACACTATCGTTCAAAAGTGTGGGGTCACTTGGGCCTGCAAGGTTGTAATTGCAAATTCTTTGACGAAAGCACTGTTTGAAGGACACAAATAGGAACATTTGTGAGATTAAGACAAATGAAAAGCTGCTGTAGGAGTTCCTGACACCATCTGAATGTGATGGTCTGGAAGTGCTTTGGTGGTAATGTGGGAATAAAAGGAATCTTGAAGAATGTCTCCTCTGTATTTTTGATCAATTTAATATTATTTAAATGAACAAAACAATTAGCATTTCTTTTGAAAACTATGACATTTCTCATTGACCCTAAACATTTGAACTGTAGTGTATATAAAGATGTAAGCAAGATATTCATTTTTATTGTGTTAATTATTCCAAGTAGAGCAATTTGTAAATCCATCCATTTGCCCAGATCTCTATGCACCTTCTGTAACAGAGCAATAAGGTCTAGTTCATGTATAAAATTCAAGGTATTATACACCAATATTCCTAAATATCCACGTTGAATCTAATGACTGCGAAACCCCAACAGATCTCCTGGACATTCTTCAATATTACCCAGCACCTCGATTTCCCCACCGACATTAAAAGACAAACACTGGACCTGGTTTGCATTTCTGGCATCACCATCCACAACCTGTCCAGCATAGACTTCACCCTCTCCAACAATCTGGCTATCACCCTGGACATAGACATCCCCATCCTCATGTTCAAACAGAAACGCACCACAACATTTTGGAACCCCTAGTCCATCAACCCCTCCTCTCTCACCTCCATCTTGGCTGACACCACCTCGAGCTCTGCCCTCACAAACGTCTCCCAAATTGACCTGGTCAACACCTACAATGATGCACTTTCCTGCCTTGGAGAGATGGCTCCAAAAATACTAAACTGGTCTCCTTCACACACTCTGCCCCTTGATACACCAATGACCACGACGACTGTTGTGGTAATTAATGTGTTGATCATTGTATATTTCTAGTTAAGTATTGAGTTTGTGGAAAAGTACATGGTGTTTAGTCAAGATCAGGAATGCCAGAGGTGTTGACAGGGCTGTGAATGTGGGAGACGGGATCTGGTCTTGGTTTGTTTGTGACACACTTTTGATTGCTATGAGTGGATCATTGGTTCCTCTGACCATTTCTTAATCGATTAAAACCACCAGTGTAGCTGGCTTTGACCAGTTGTCTTGAAAGGGTCATTTACAAAGCCCATTTAGTCCCTTGGGGGAAGGAGGGGCAATTTGCCTACTTGGGTAAACTTCTAGAATGGAAAATGTATTGTTGATATTAGACAGCTTTGCTGTAATCTCGCCACACTCTGTTGTGGTATAAGTACAGAAGTTTATCATTAGCCACAATTATTTTCAGTAATTCCTGTCTATAAAATGTCCCAAAGATCACATAATCATATTTTACCCATGTACAAGAGGTAACAGCACAAGGCATTCTGTTATTGTAAAATGCATGTGCGCCCCTCTGAACTAAGAGTCTAACTGTATCTCCAACTCAACTTCCGTTTCTCATCATAGTTGTACCATACAGGCTCTAGAGAACAAGTCTAACATTTCCTTCACATAACCCTAACAAAAATAATAGGGCTTCTGGAGCCTCTTTTGGGCCAGGACCCATAATATATTAATAATCCTAACAAAAATAACAGGACTCCTGGAGCCCCTTCGGGGCCAGGACCTCTAAAAATAATGCTGCAAGCCTCCTGGGCGTGTTTCAGCATTACACTATTGGCCTTATTGCACAACTTGTTTGCTGAGAGATCCATATGCACCAGGACGTCTTAGACTCTCTAGATGAAGAATTAATGATATTTATTGTTTGATTGTATATTTTGTCCATTCAATATTTTGATTTATAACCCAAAATAAGTGTACCAAACGTAAAACACACTGAGTTATAGAGATGAACATACAGTGCATCTGGGAAGTATTCACAGCGCTTCACTTTTACACATTTTATGTTATGTTACAGCCATATTCCTGAATGGATTCAATACATTTTTCCCTTAAAAATTCTACACACAATTCCCCAATAATGAACGTGAAAAAAGTCAGACAGGATTGTATTGAGGCACGGATCTGGGGAAGGGTTCAGAAAAATGTCTGTGGCATAGAAGGTCCCAATGAGCACAGTGGCCTCCATCATCTGTAAATGGAAGAAGTTTGGTACCACCAGGACTCTTCCTAGAGCTGGCCGCCCAGACAAATTGAGCAATCAGTGGAGAAGGGCCTTAGTCTGGGAGGTGACCAAGAACCCGATGGTCACTCTGACAGAGCTCCAGCGTTGCTCTGTGATGAGAACCTTCCGGAAGGACAACCATCTCTGCAGCACTCCACCAATCAGGCCGATATGGTAGAGTGGCCAGACGGAAGCCACTCCTCAGTAAAAGGCATATGGCAGCCTGCCTGGAATTCCCAAAAGACACCTGAAGGACTCTCAGACCATGAGAAACAAAATTCCCTGGTCTGATGAAACAAAGATTGAGATGAAACTTCATCTTGTGTTTTCTGCTGACATATAGAAACACAAACTATCAAACCCGGTCTAAGGGATGGTTCACTATAGAGATATCTCTAGTCACTCAGCTTGGGCAATCAGTCTGTTCTCTTCTCCACATATTAAGAATAAATTCCAAGATAATTTTCAAATAAGTTGACTGGTACCATTAGATCAATTCAAAAGTATGTTAGAGTAATATTTTCATGAACAATGTTTGTGTTTTATGAATTGTCTGTTCATGTTTAAAAAAAAAATATTTGGGGTGTGCTCCCAATACTTTCTATTTTTGACAACTTGTTCCAAGGCAGGCTCATCTGCAATGTCGAACTTTGTTCTGTGTATTACCTCCCCTGCTAAAATAAAGGTTTAATACATAATAATGCAAAAATAATTATTGTTTTCTATTTGGATTAGGTATACATTGGATTTTTCTTATTAGAATGCATAAAGAAGCATCTTGGCAACCAGCTGTGCTTCCAGGCAAGTCTTCAGTTCCCCTGGAATCATGTGCAGCCCCAGATATTAGGCTGCCAACATGAAATGTGAGCATGCTGATGTTTTTAGCCAAAGACCTTCCACAAAATGCGCCATGTTAGCCTTTACCAGTCTGTGTAAAAGGCTGTGTAAAAAGTTATCGTTTTTCATTCAGTTGTTCATTCATCAATTTCCAGAAAAGGGACAAGTTGAACTCTTTCGGCTTAGCATGAGTGTTTACGTACAAGTGACACACAAAGTTTAACACACAAAGTCAATACTTTCAATAAAAATTCTGATCAGGAAAGTCTTATCAATAAAGTTTTTTTTGCTGTTTGTGGTCACAATATCATGGAAATCATTGTTTAAAGGTAATGCAGGGGTCAATAGAGGAATTTGTGATACTTGCCCTGGTGTCTTAACGTACAATTTTGGTATTGTGACAAGCCTCGGTTCAAGCCTGTGTAACAAGGTGACATTCTGGACAATGGTAAAATTAGCATCAAACCCTTACCTCATTGGCTGAGTTCGAAGTGCTGTTTTCAGGTCCTCCACCACCTTGTTCCGCATCTCCATCTCTACCTCGTCAAAGGCAAACAGGGTCTGCATCTAATTGAAGAATAAAATCAACAAAATGAGAAACTCAATATCTATTGATGCAGTCCATTATCTTTGAGACTTTAAGACCACAAAAAGGCAATTTCTACAATCAGTTTCGGCCCACACTATATACTTAATGTCATTGAATGTGATGTAAAGAATTATCCTAAATCAGCACTCTGATATGCTTATGATACATCTGGCACTAGACTAACACAATCAAGGCCAGTCAGTCCTCCATAAAGAGCAGCAGCACTTTTTATCTCAAATCTAGCTTGCCTCTGAAGCTGAGCTGCAGTGGCACAGCAAAATTTTCATCATGGCCATGTAATCATTCCCAGCTTTCAGTTTGCTCATAACAAAACAAACAATATTTTAGATACCAAATAAACGCAATCAATAATCTAAGTAAGAAATTCAGAAAAGGCACATCACTAAAAGGACTGGATGAAATACAGAATATAAAAAAGCACTTGCTCATTAAAATTGTATTTTGGTCTTCATGCTATTTTACAACTAAAGAGGTGTTATGCATTTTAAGTTTCTGTGAAGATGTCAAAAAGCAATTATTTCCAATCAGGCCCTCTACAAATGGGGCTGATCATTAAAAAGTTCAAGTAGCTAGCCCTATGAGGCCCTATTATCTTTGAGGCTCCTGTGAACAACATCAAAGCACCTTCCACTTTCATCACTCAGAGTGCCGGACTTCTGGTTTAGCTTCAGCAAGCATTTTCCATGGTAGTCCTTTATCAACCGCCAAAGAGATTTTAGTATTTTAGTGACATTATAAAAGCAATTCACCCAGTTATTTGCTTGGTGAGGGAAAAAAGCCCTGACCAAATTTCTGCCAAACACTCTTGCACCCACTCGAAAAAAGAAAATGTAGCTAGTTGGTTATTGAAGTTGAAAGTGTATACGTTTATTTTGAAAGGGTGAAAAACTCTTTAAAAGAGGTTATTTTGTGGTGTTGGCAGTGATTATGATAAAGAGCAGGTCTTTTCTCTGTTACTGGTAATCACTTTTATGTTGCTCTTTACTGTGTGGGTTTGTGCTCGAGTGTGTAGCAGACAGTGTGCGTAAGAGAGTTTGTGGGAGTATGCTTGTGTGTGCACATGTGTAACCCACATGTATTTCTGTCATAACATCCATGTGACTGGCTGAGCCCCGCCAAAATATTCAAAGGCCCTTGCCAAGTAATGGAGCCACTGGCTCCTGTTTCTCAAAAAGAAATCTGTTCATTCTCAATTGGACATTTCACAGAGTCAGTGAGAGGAGAAACTCTATGCTGACGCTTTGTGAGCCAGTCTGCATCCAAAACCACTAGCCAAAATGCTGACATCTACCTAGCATTTGGCATTTGTATGCATGTGCTAACATTTAGCCAGGTACAATTACCCTTGGACTTACCCCAATAGAATCGATAGCTCAGACCTACCATCTATCCAACTTGACAATATGTAAATGCTAGCTTAGAACCAAAGGTTTTTTATCAACCCAAGTTGGAAATTTGCTGCCTATCAAACAAAACAAAGTATTTAATTTGTGTGTTGGAGCCTGAACCCCTTATAGCTCTCCAAAACAATCAGAGTAGCCTGACAACAGGTACCAGCTAACCAGACCCAAAAAAAACTAAATACATACTATGGTACAAATATGGTAGTGTTATCACACATTTACCTGATCTTTTCCATGGTACACTGCTCAAAAAATTTCAAGGTTACGCATAATCCTCACAGTATAACACTGTTATGACACTGTTACAAAACAATGTCACCTGTTTTGATGCAAATGAAAGCGACAACATGGGCACTGGAGAGGCAACAGCAAAACAATCCCCCAAAAAGAATGGTTTTGCAGGTGGTGGCTACTGACAATTGCTCTCTCCTCATCGCTCCTGATTGATTCTTCTCAAGTTTTGCATTTTGCTAGTGTCCTTGTCACTACTAAGACGCTATCTCCAGCCCATTTGATGTTGCACAAGTAGTCCAGCTCCTATAGGATGGCACATCCATGCATGCCATCGCAAGAAGGTTTGCTGTGTCTCCAAGTACAGTATCAAAGGCATGGAGGAGATACCAGGAGCCGGGCTGTTACACAAGGCGAGCTGGTCGGGGCCAGAAAAGAGCATCAACCCAGCAGCATGACTGGTATCTGCTTTTTTGCGTTGTGATGAAAAGGAGGAGCACTGCCAGAGACCTACAAAAAGCCCTCTAGACTGAGGTTAGGTACCGGGATGAAATCCTCATACCCATCGTCCAAAACAGTTGACATGGCTTCACAATCTCTTATGCTTCCTAAAAGATTGATATCCCTAAAGTTTTACGGACTTGATGTTATACTGTGATTATGTTTTACCAGATTTTTGTTTTAACAGTGTATTTTGTTCATTGAGGGATTTTTTTTAAGGAAGTGTATAAAGGTTGCTACACTGTGGTTATTTTTGAGTTCAATCGCAGTCTCGTGGTTACAGTGGTGTAGCTAGGTGAAACCTCCACACAGGTGAGTAGTAAGTGAATTCTACTCAATTAATTAGTTATCAGAAAACGTCAGCACTGTGAACAAAAAAAAAACATAAAAATGTAACAAACAGAGGTGGTGTGAATGGAAACATTTCAAACACTCTTTGAAATGGTGAGTTTTTAGGTGTTTTTTTAAGCCACCTAGAAGGGAAGTTGGTTCCACCGTTGAGGAGCCTGGAAAGGATCACAGTTATGACGGTATGGATGGAGAACTGCCCCAAAGGGGAGGTACAGCCGATAGCACAGAGGCGGCTGAATGAAGAGCCTGAGTAGAGATGTAGGGTTTCAGCATTGCCTTGAGGCGTATTCAAGCTTCACCGGGAATTACCTGGGAGCACTTGGAAAAGTTGAACACCAGACAGGCCACGGCATTCTGAAAAAATTGCCAGGGTTTGGGTGAACATGCCGGGAGCCTAATTAAGAATGAATTGCAGTAGTCCAGATGTGAGATGACAAGTGCCTGGACAAGAACCTGAGCTGTTTCCTGAGTAAGGTAAGGTCTACAAATGTGGCAGAGCATAAAGCTGCAGGTGCAAGTCGCTGCCTTGATGTTAGCAGAGAACCACAGCATGTGGTAGAGGGTCACGCCACGATTCTTAACGCTCTGGGAGGAGGAAAATGTGCAGTTTTCAATGGACAGGCCAACGAAAGAGCAGTTCAGTCAGGCCAAGGTAAAGCATAAGTTGGTGGGCAGACATCCAATCAAAGTTATGCATGTACAGTGGGGAGAACAAGTATTTGATATACTGCCGATTTTGCAGGTTTTCCTACTTACAAAGCATGTAGTGGTCTGTAATTTTTATCATAGGTACACTTCAACTGTGAGAGACGGAATCTAAAACAAAAATCCAGAAAATGGTCCCATCCATCCTCCCCTCAATGCGGTGCAGTCGTCCTGTCCCCTTTGCAGAAAAGCATCCCCAAAGAATAATGTTTCCACCCTTAATGCTTCACGGTTGGGATGGTGTTCTTGGGGTTGTATTCATCCTTCTTCTTCCTCCAAACACGGCGAGTGGAGTTTAGACCAAAAAGCTCTATTTTTGTCTCACCACATTACCTTCTCCCATTCCTTCTCTGGATCATCCAGATGGTCATTGGCAAACTTCAGACGGGCCTGGACATGCGCTGGCTTGAGCAGGGGGACCTTGCGTGCGCTGCAGGATTTTAATCCATGACGACGTAGTGTGTTACTAATGGTTTTCTTTGAGACTGTGGTCCCAGCTCTCTTCAGGCCATTGACCAGGTTCTGCCATGTGGTTTTGGGCTGGTCCCTCACCTTCCTCATGATCATTGATGCCCCACGAGGTGAGATCTTGCATGGAGCCCCAGACCGAGGGTGATTGACCATCATCTAGAACTTCTTCCATTTTCTAATAATTGCGCCAACAGTTGTTGCCTTCTCATCAAGCTGCTTGCCTATTGTCCTGTAGCCCATCCCAGCCTTGTGCAGGTCTACAATTTTATCCCTGATGTCCTTACACAGCTCTCTGGTCTTGGCCATTGTGGAGAGGTTGGAGTCTGTTTTATTGAGTGTGTGGACAGGTGTCTTTTCTACAGGTAACGAGTTCAAACAGGTGCAGTTAATACAGGTAATGAGTGGAGAACAGGAGGGCTTCTTAAAGACAAACTAACAGGTCTGTGAGAGCCGGAATTCTTACTGGTTTGTAGGTGATCAAATACTTATGTCATGCAATAAAATGCAAATGAATTACTTAAAAATCATACAATAATATTTTTGTTTTTTTTGTTTTAGATTCCGTCTCTCACAGTTGAAGTGAAAAATGACATACCTCTCCATGCTTTGTAAGTAGGAAAACCTGCAAAATCGGCAGTTTATCAAATACGTGTTCTCCCCACTGTAGGTCTCGGAAGAGGGGAAGGTAAAATCATTCAGATGTTCTAATTCCTGCATGTGCTCGCTATATAATTAAAGTAAAGACAATAATTAAATGAATGCGATGTTTGTGGATTTCCGTCAACACTCCCTTTTAAATGGATATGTTAGGTTGTCACTTACAGCAGCCATGGAGTTGATACGATCAATGTAGTAGTCGGGCCAGCTGGTGGCTAGCTTGTTGGGGTCCTCTTGCTCCTAAAAAGTGACAAAAAAAGAGAGGAACCCACATGAAGAAAAAAAACATTGAGAATATTCTGTGTAATAGCTTAGTTCTACATTGACCACACAGGCAAAGCAAGATTTGCATTCTCAAAATGTGTATTTATCATGAAACAAGCAGCCCAGGACTAAACTCCTGGACGCTGGAGATAAAAAAAAGAAATCAATTTATTTACCAGTTCATAAGGAAATATTAGAAGCAGATTTTGGGTTTTTCAGTCAAAGTAACGGGCCCATTTCAAGCTTACCTTTCCAATAAATAAAAAATATTTTCAAAAGTATTTAGGCAAGTTATTGACACTTTAAACTGTTATAGCACACCCTTAAGGATGCCTGTCAATGGAGCATTAACATTAATTAACCAAATGATTACATTACAGCATATCAGGAATGTAAATTCCTTACTAGACAAATGTGCATCAATGGTGTTAAATGCAATTAATGAAACATAATAGTACCAAATGGTCCACTGGTTTCATAAGGCAGGACACTGACCTCCTCTTACAAATATTTAGACTATTCAATTGTCTTGGCATTTTAATAATCAGATAAAGAGAGACCCTTCGGGAATGGGTTGTTCTGCTTTTCAATAGCGCTTTCTGTAAGCAATTTGTAATGGCCTTTACAAGGAGCACGATGCCATTAGCAACAAACGCACAGGAGGATATGAAGACAGTTTAGCTTTGAGACCCTTCATTGTTGTTTCACGTCTGTTACTGTTTAGCTTGAATCTGGCAAGAACCAGTTTTTTTTATCTGTTAACCCATGAGGGCATAGGGAACTGTGCCCTCACAGGGCCTGAATCCCACATTTTCCTCATTTTAGCCAATGTCAAATGCACTGTTTCTTGTTGTTTCTTTGGCATGCACTGAAATACTGCTTTATCATATCCATCTATCAAATACATGCTTTGCTCAGGAACTGGGTCCATATAATCATATGCTATGCCCTCAAGTACTGCCAACATGATTCTGTGGAAGCACGTGTTCTCCCCACAAATGACTGATTCCCATGTTAGTGCATGTGCCTGTGTACAAAAAACAAAGCAAATGGAAAACGGATTCCCCCTCACATATATTAAAGAGAAAACTGAGGTCAAGAGGAAATTCAACAACTGTTTGAATGATAGTGAAAGCTAATTGAAGTGCTTATCTCATTTTAAATCTGAAAAGAACGTTCTCTTCATTGCAAAAGACATGATAATATCAGACTACTGTAATAGTTGATGAAAAAACAATTTGTTCACATGCATAATTTCACACAATTCCCCTGCTAACCAGGCTTCTGACTCACTTCTGACCTAATAACAGCTCTACTCGGAGCTAAAGTATAGGTAGACCACCATGTCTACAATATGTATGAGTTTAAATACAGGGTAGACACTTCAATCTTACTTTTTAATTCAGTTAGCTATAGCAAGAAAATAAGTAGCAATTGATTAGAAATATAAATAATCCCATTTAAAACAAATCCTAAATAATTCCTGCAACAACACAATTATGAAATTAAGATATGGCATTTTTGATGCAGTGTTAGTGTTTCCTCTAGGTCCGTACGGTACTACACAATTATGATTAGACTTTGATTTCAGACCACTTTGTTCTATTGTTGTCTCATTAGTCAACCGGCAGACTGGGCACGCATCCAGACTGATACTTTTTTCTTTCAGGGATCAAATCAGCCAGACTCATACTGATAGTGACATTCATCATTATACTGCCTCCAGACACTTTTTTGTAAAAATGCAGCCATCAACCTGGTTTAAGACATGTTTTGTCCAACACATTTATCCTGGCAGTTTCACATCTGTGCAAAATTTAATAATTTCCCTCAATTTCCCTGTTTGGGGGACCTACGATAGCAAAAAAGTCTCCTAAAAATGTATTTGGGCCAAGAGAAGCAATAAACAATGTTCAGATGTAAACAAGGCTTTTGGGGAAAACACAATTTTACAATTTTACAGACAAAAATAGTTAGTGCAACTTAAGATGAGACAGGTGGGACAAGCATACATTTATTTTATTTATATAACTGAATAAGCCTGCCAAACTACCTGGCCAAAGCCAAATGCAGGACAAGACAGTACACATAACAACATTAATAGTGTAAGATAAAATAAATGTTTAAATACAAAAAACATTACATTTAAATGAATACAGTGGAACACATGTACAGATAGGAATTTTAGATTAAGCAGGTGCAGCTGTCAGATATTAGAGTGGTTATTTTATATGGAGTAAGTCCCTTCCTGTACTTCAGGTTCAGGCGTGACTGCGTGGCCACACACCCCTCCAACGTCATACAGAAGTGGACGACACCACCATTTTGGGTTTCATCTCCAACAACGATGCGACCGCTTACAGAGAGTCGGTAGGGGATCTGGCTACATGGTGCCAGGACAATAACCACTCTCTGAACATCTGCAAGACTAAGGAGATGATTGTGGACTTCATGGAGTGGTAGTAGGGGGGATCACGCCCCCCTACATATAGATGGAGCTGAACTGGAGGGAGTCTCCGACTCAGAGTCTCAAAGATTACCTCTCCTGGTCCAGGCAAGCAGACTTGCTTGAAAAAATGCCCCAAAAATGCCTCTACCTCCTGAGGAGACTCAAGAAGTTTGTCTGCAAAAACTCTCACCAACTTCTACAGGCGCACCATTAAGAGCATCCTCTCAGGCTGCATTACTGCTAGGTACGGCAGCTGCTGCTAGCAAGGCCCTCCAGAGGGTGGTGAGGTCAGTGGAGCGCATCATCGGTTGCCATCTCCAGTCCTATGCCAGGATCCTGTTTGTGCACTGCAGCTCTGCTTTTAATACCGTTATCCCAGCTCTGATGCAGGACAAGCTCTCCCAGCTGCACGTGCCTGCAGGATCCACCTACAGGTAGATCACAGACTTTCTGTCTGACAGGAGGTAGCGTGTGAAGCTGGGGAAACATGTCTCTGATTCCCGGTCCATCAGCACCGGATACCCTCAAAGCTGCGTCTTTTCGCTTATGCTATTCTCCCTGTACTCCAACAGCTGCACCTCCAGTCTTCAATCCGTTAAGCTTCTGAAGTTCGCAGATGACATCACCCTCATTATCATCACCCAGGACCTCAAGTGAGTGCAATACACCTGCTCCATCACCAAGAAAGATCTTTGGTTCCTCGACTATGTTTTACTGGCTCTGTAAGAAAGCAATTTTTGTAAAGGATGAAATAGGCTTCACTGTGCAGTTGTCGACGAAACAAAGAGCCTGAACTATCACGACCACCTTACTTGTCTTGATCCTAGAGTATTGTAGTCTTGACAGTTACTCAAAAAGAATACATCCGAAATACATTACTCCTAAATCCCAGTGCTTCATCTGTGTTCTGGGACTATCTTCTTAATAATTTAAGTATATTTTGCTTTATACTAAGTTGTTACTGGTTTGTATTGTTTTGCTTTACCCAATTTAGGGCAGACTTTTTCACATAGCCTAATTAATCCTTGTTGTTGTACTAGCTGATTGCTCAGTACTTGTGACAGTGGACTTGGTTTAGTTTCTGTCCAATTTGAGTATTGTTCCTAATTTGTTGACGCACCAGATATCACATTATACATGCATTGAATGTGTTGAGCTTGACGAGGAGAGAAGCGACAGGCTAGGCGTCATTGATGTTTCTCCTTTTTTAATCTGTGATGTGTCGCAGTCCACACCACATGCGTCTAGGCTCGAAGCTGTGGTAGCTCGACTCCAACTTATCTCTGTAGTCACTTTTTGCATCTTTGATGGTTTTTCATAGGTCATACCTGGACCTCCTCAAAGCCTCTAGGTCCCCAGAACTATGGGCAGATGGCCGTGCTCTGAGCATAGCATGTACATTACCCTGGGATTTTGGTTGGGAAAAGTCCAAACGTTTACTCTTGGGACAACATCATCGATGCACTTAGAGATATTTGCTGAGACAAAGTCTGTGTATATATTAATGTCTCGGTCAACTGCGACACAGAACATCTGCCAGTCTGTGGTCTCAAATCAATCTTGAAGAGTGATAATGGATTCCTCATTCCGGCGTTGAACTGCTCGAAAAAAAGTTTTTTAGACGTTGTCAGTAGGTTGGCAGACAAAAAATGTAGGTCTGAGCTGCCTTAACAAATGCTGGGTGGGGGAGGGGTTTGTAGCTGTTCCATATATTGAAGTAGTATTGGTAAAGAAACCAGCAGAAGGATAAAGTGGAGTAGTATTGGTAAAGAAACCAGCAGAAGTATAAAGGGAAGTAGTATTGGTAAAGAAACCAGCAGAAGGATAAAGGGAAGTAGTATTGGTAAAGAAACCAGCAGAAAGATAAAGGGAAGTAGTATTGGTAAAGAAACCAGCAGAAGGAAAAAGGGAAGTAGTATTGGTAAAGAAACCAGCAAAAGGATAAAGGGATCACAGCAAGCACTCCGGTAAGTAGAGAAAAACATTCAGTGATGAACAAATGTCCATAAGTGCTAGTTGATCATACTGTATGAGCGACATTGCAGCATTAACAAAAATAAAAACAATACCAACATTAATTAAAGCTGCAAGCAGCATTGTAGGGGCTAAGCAGAATGTGTCTGAGCCGACGGCGGAAAACGACCCGTTCATGTGAAAACTGCGGCAGTAAGCCCGGTGAGTTCGATAAATCAAAGCGTTGAAAAGAAAAGTGAGAAATTATCAGAGTTCCTGTTTGGCGGCTTCGCCTATGGGGTATCCACCTAAGGGTTCAGGGTACCTGACCCGATTGTGGCGATAGGCACGATCATGTGAAAACTGCAGCTGTATGCCGGCAGAGTTGGGCTTGGCATAGAGTTAATAGAAATGAAATAATTTTGGCTCTGTAAAACCAATAAAAACAATGATGACATTATCAATGTGAAGTTACAATCATGACAGATACTTTTGAGAGAGACACCACTGTACTTCACCTTAATTGTGCAGCATGTATTTGACAGCATCTTTTTCTAACAATTTTTTGATGGTCCATAAGGTGACCATGTTTTCTGTGTAATGTTTGTGTGTGTGTGTGTGTGTGTGTGTGTATGTGCGTGAGTGAGTGTGTGTGTATGACAGTGTGTAGACCAGTCAAAGGTCAACTTCACCCACTTCTTACCACAGGACAGAAATCACTATTCCTGTGTAAAGTAAGCATGTGTGTGTGAGAGTGAGTGTGTGAGTGAGTGTGTGAGTGAGTGTGTGAGTGAGTGTGTGAGAGTGTGTGTGTGAGAGTGTGTGTGTGAGAGTGGGTGTGTGTATTACAGGGTGTAGACCAGTCAAAGGACAACTTTACCCACTTCTTTCCACAGGATAGAGGTCACTATTCCTGTGTAAAATAAGCGTGTGTGTGAGTGAGTGTGTGAGAGTGTGTGTGTGAGAGTGTGTGTGTGAGTGTGTGTGAGAGTGTGTGTGAGAGTGTGTGTGTGTATTAAAGGGTGTAGACCAGTCAAAGGTCAACCTCACCCACTTCTTTCCGAAGGATAGAGGTCACTATTCCTGTGTAAAATAAGCGTGTGTGTGAGAGTGTGTGACTGGGTGTGTGAGTGATTGTGAGTGTGTGGGTGTTTGTGTGTGTTGGGGGGGGGGACTCTGGTGATGGAAGCCACTGTGTGGCCCAGTCAATGGACTTTGGTCAATTTTGATTGGCTGTTACGGGCAAAGTATTTTAAATATCACCATTTCTACTGATAAGTTCTTTGAGGCTTGGTCTGAAGATCATCTCATTAAATTATAGAGAAAGAATATTATAATTTGTGTCGTGTGAAGCTTTTTTTTAGCTTTTTCACAAAATTCAAGATGGCAGACGTTCTGAACAACCGAAATGGAAACAATCAATGGCAAAGTTGTTCAACATCTGGCCATGCATCACCTGATACCAATTGCAACCGTTTCTGCGCAAATCAGATCAAATGTTATGAGTGTTGAAACATTGCAAGTTTGACGATTTACTGTAGGGCTCCCTAATGGCCCAGGAAGCTGAATCTTTTGCAGTATGTGACAAGCCTATAGGTCAATATACCTACCAAGTGTGGTCGGGATTTGACTTTCCTAAACACTTTAAATCACAACTTTAATGTAATTGGCTTGTGGCGGGCACATAGTTTGCACTACCAACTCCATATTAATTGCAGTACTACTACACGATGCCTTCTTGGTACCCAACAAGTTTGGCTAAGATTGATGTTTGCGTTCATGAGTAATGAGCTAAAATACTGTTTTTCAGCAACAGCGCCCCCTTATGGCCAATCGTGTCAAAACTTTGTAGGCCTCATCTGGTTCTTCTAGCTACCATGGACACAAAGTTTGGTGAACTTTGGACCAACGGTTGCTGAGATACGCCCTCACGTACAGTTTTTTGCCTTCGCCGACACATTTGATTGGCTGTTACTGACAAACCACTTTGATAATCAAAATACCTTCTGATAACTTTTGTGCGGCTTTGTCTTATAATGAACTATGCAAAAAAACGGGACGTATAAACAAAATGTGGGTGCATTAATCTCGGCATGACCTGGGGAATCCAGGTGTACCTCATTTATGCATATAATACATATGGCTCAAAGTTACAAGGGTAAACGTATGTCCAACTTTGACCCATTGGTGGCGCTAAAGTGAGTGAGGCAGAGATATGAAACTTAGTGAAACGATAGAGGGGAATGTCCTTAACAAGAGTGCCAAAAAAATTAACTTTTTACCACAAGGATAAATGGGCTGCCATAGACTCCCATGGCAGAAGAAGAAGCAGAGACATAATAATAAGAAAAGGTAGAAACACAATAGGTGCAAGAAACTGCGTAGTGAATGCAGAGCCATTGTCAGTGCGACCTTCCACTAGGGCGCACCAGATTAGCTATGACTAGAGACAAATTTATAATATATTGCTTTGGCCGCATTGATTTCCAAAGTTGTCTATAGGGTTGTTAAGTCAAGGTATATCCTGACTTTATAATTGTAATATAGTGATTACAAAGTTGATATTTTACTTGTTTATCTCTTTAGATCAGGGGTGCCAGAACTTTTTCCAATGAAGGGCCAAAAATCTAACTTTACTGAGGGCCGGGGGCCAAACTTTTAGCCCGCAGGCCCTCGTTTGGGCAAACTTGCTTCAGATAGACAGGAAAATCCAATCCAGAATATGTTACAGACTCCAGGCAACACATAATTTTTTTCCACCTATCAAAGTAAGTGAATAAAAATGTTCATTAATGTAATAATTTTTTGATCTAGTAACTTACATGGGAGGTGGTACAGTCTAAAAACATATTTTAGTTACATTGTTTTCTTAAGTTCAAGACATTTGAGCTCCATTTGCTTAGTTCCATAGAACAACAGTATGCAACTGTAACGTAAGAATGAAGAACAACTTTACCGAAGACAGTCAAACCATTTGGTTCGGTAGCCAGCCTACTGTAATGTATAGATTTAACACTAGCAGCGCCGATGTTTTCCCCCTAAAGCGCCGTTGGGGCAAAATTTGCCCATGTGTCTATAGACAGGGACGTCTTTACTGACACGTAATGGTCACTATATGGCGCTTCATGTACGAAACTTTTAGTTGTCTGTTTTATCTTGTGTCAAAGTGTTTTGATTCAGTGTTGCTCCGTTTTCGAGATTATAGAGTAATGATTGCAGTAACTACAATGTGTAAAGTTGCCGGTCTGGCTTGGTTTTATATCTGGTTTCTACTATCGCGCACAACATTGCAGTGGGGACATATTGGTGGAATCATCCTAAAGTGTTTTATTATAGAACACACGTTTTTCTAGGTTCGCAGGGTAAAGTCAATTTAATTCCAGTTTACTCTAGAAAATCAAATACTGGTCCAACTACTTTTAATGTGATCACATGGCGGTTCATACAGAGGACAGCTCCAAGATGAAAGACGCAGTTATGTCACAAACAGACAACTTTATAACATTGCACAGGTAGACCCCTCCCTTCACCTGTACAAGCCAATCAGAGGTATTGGCGTGAAAACTCACCAGAGAACAAAAGCTCCTTACATTCTCTCATGCCACGTAATCAATGAAAAATGGAGGATGTAATCGATATACAAAATGGATGACCTAACCAATGTTTACAAACATATATAGGCATATTAAACTTATGCAAATATAATAAGCCTAAGAGTTTCTTGCTTTTACTGCCAGTAGCACCTCTGAAAGAATTATACTTTCAATTTGAACTTTTCAGCATTATTTCGCTCAGCTTACGCTTCTGTGTATTTTCTAATGTTTGTCCAGATGTCTGTGTCAATCAAACTTTTTTTTTCCTTGGCATAACATGTGGGCCCATGGGTTTCTCTCATTATATTGCCCTCTCGCGCTCTACCCCCGAAGGTTGCCAGCAGTTGGTTCAAGCCATACTGTGTCCCTCGGCCACGTATATCTCTCATCATCATCATCGCCACAGCCACCTTCCTCCAAATCATCATCTTGTCCGATTCCATTGCATTCATATTTTGAAGCAATGGTCCAACGCTTGCTGTGCCGTCAATCAAACCTCTCTAGAGTTTGTGAGCACATATATCGCACAACTTGTGTAACCGCCCAAACTGTGTAGCCGCCAAACTACACAGTGAGCTCTAGACCTGTTTGCTCATTTATAGCTCTCTATGTCTCAGAAATGCTATTGTGATACAAATTATCATGACAGCCCGACCCACACCTTAGTTTCAATAGCCCATTTTCATACAACCACAGTCCAATTTATTGTTCAGGGAGCAAACATTTGAGAGCAGCATAATTCAGAGAGCAAGCAGAGATTGTTGCTTCTAGCCTAAAAGTTCTTATAAGCCTACGCTCCTCTCATGTTTGCAATATGGACCTTGCCCTATAAATAAATAATGAACAATAACTGTTTTGCCAGTATAACTGGATCTATCAGACCCTTGAATGTTTATGAGAGAATTTCAATAGCTCCATCTAATGACCAACAGGCAAACAATAAGAGTATCCACTAATTCATCTTACGTGCCTACGAAAATGATCTGTATGTAAACTATAAGTATATTAGGTATATTTATGCACTATAACAAAAGAATTGTCTGAATCTCAACAAAAATGAACGAACGTGCACCGGGCAACAATTTAACAGTGAACAGGAGTGAAATAGACAATTAGCTTTTCCCGTTGTGAATTTTAACATTTAAAAATACTGGGTGATAAAACATACATATCTAAGAAAGTCGAAAAAGCAGGGTCCTGGAATTTGATTGAGAGCAAAGATTTTTTTCCTCTTCACTGGGTAAAATGTGCTCGCTCTCGCCCTTCTAGTTTAATAGATACATAAAATATGATAACTGTTTGCAATAGTGGACGTATTCAGCATTAACTTTAAGTGTGGACACCCAGCCCCACCCAGAAGAATAACCGAAATTACTTAAATAAATATTATAATTATTTTCTGAATGAGTTTCAAAGATCTTATGCAGTAGATCCGAACTTCCCATCACCAACTCACAATTGATATTAACAGTAAGCGGTTAAAACAGAGGCTAAAATGTGATTCACGCAAAAAAAAATCTGTACAAAAGTAGTGCACCACATTAAAAATAGTTGTTTATTTGAGATGCACCCCCTGTCTATTTATATGATTTGCTGTTTAAGAAGGGGGACAAGCAATGTTTATTCCTTCTGGAAATCTGAACACAGAGTAACCACGGAACTGTTGTGGATCAAACAAAAAAGGAAATGCAGGGGGGTTATGACAAAGGAAAGCAGATTTTTAAGTGGATGACTTTCCGGAATTTTAAAATCTCCCAAGACCATTCACAGTTGCTATAGCTCGTAGGTATTTATATATTAAAACATTTTGGAAGAAAAAAATAAAAGGAGTGAAATCACCAACAACAAAAAACAGGAAATGGGAAGAATGTTATTGATATTAAATATCATTGTGGGTGGTGTTTCTAATTGACCTTCAAATAACTTATTGGTGGTCTAGCATACTGACGGTCCATCACAGTTGTAGTTGGTTTAGGGAAGACACGACATGTCTGAACTCACCTTCTTCTTGCTGCAGTAGATCTGCCATTTCTTCTCTGCAGGTAGAGCAAACATTGCCTCCCTGTTCTTGTCTGTCAGGTCCAATTCATCCTGTAAAAACAAAAGGAGCACTATATAAATTAAATCAGGCCCAATCAAAGCTGATAAATTAAAGGAATTTGGTAATTAGTGACAAGGCAAAAATGTTAATAAACAAATGCACATGCATGTTTTCTCCTTTTCATTACTATCCCCAGGTGGCCAAATGAATATATCACTCATATAGACTAAACTCACAACCATTACCATAGGTACCACATTTGATCACGCTTAGGATGGGACATTTGATGCTATAGAAGTAGCGTCAAATGTCCCTTCAGGTTTGCTGAAAAACCATAACAGCTGAATTAATGGGACACAATCGCAAATGTGTTCATCGGGAGGATTTGGACCTGTACACTTTTCTACAAGATTTTACTGAACAAGAGTGAGCGTCGTAAGCTTGCAATGTGGGAGAGTCAACGGTGCCATGTGGTTTACCAAAGGTTGCTGCCCTCAAATCTTATACAATCATGCAAATAAAAGTTTTGTGCAAACATTTGCAAACCAAAAAAAAATGTACACAGTTAATGAGTCCCAATTGCAAATACGTTCCTTGTGAGAAGCCTTTTCAAGCCTGTATCGCAAACGAGTGAATGTGGAAAATGTGTTTTGGGGGGTCAGGAGAAAGAGGAGACAGACCGAAAAGGCACAGGGGGCAATGTCCCCCGAGCGAGAGAGCTTGGACAAAAAAAAAATAGTTTGAGTCAGATGCTGTCGCAAGAAGGTTTGCTGTATCTCCCAGTACAGTTTCAAGAGCTTGGAAGAGATACCAGGAGACAGGCCATTACATGAGGAGAGCTGAATAGGGCTGTAGATGGGCATCAACCAAGCAGCAGAACCGTTACCCGCTTCTTTGTACGGGGTGGAACAGGAGGAGAATTGCCATACAAAATAGCACACCACAGCAATCCCAAGTCTACAGTGGTCCACAGTGCTCCATTCTAGCTCCACGCTGTCCACCACGTCCTGGTCTAATCCCTCAGGCGTCTTAGGTACCTACAAAGCTAACTGAAGTTGTCGGGTGATTTGCTTGTTGGCACGGTTGTATGGAAAATATTAAGGATGTCTAGGAGAAGTGCTGGCCACAATTGTCAACCCAAACTAATAGAGACGGCCATAAGAATTGGTGTTAAATCAGGGTTTATAAATCAATAAATAAAGACCCTTGGCAATGCAGTCCAGGAGAGCAAGCCGAGAGGAAAAAAAGAGGGTATTGGGAAGGTGAGTGCATACAGGACTGGTTCTGGGACTTTGTGCTCCTAAACCTAGACTAGTGTTTCTCAATGGGAGCGGCAATCAGAGGACGACAGGGGGGCGCTGGAAGCAATATTTAAAAATGGAGGGCATTGAGGTCCTTTTGGGGGGCATTTGTTTTACATCTAAGATTCACAGCAAAAGGAGTTTACATTTTCAAAATTACTTGCAAAATCCTGTGGTCTGCAACATTAAAACCAAAAAGTTTACGCAACTGGATGAGACAGTATATCGAAACTCCTCTTTTCAATGTTTCTGTTAGGTTCTTGTGGTTCAGCTCCGTGCTGCCTTCACCAGAACATGACGTCAGAGTATCATCTGTACAATTTCACCCGAATGGCGTTTACTAGGTAAACTGATGTTATTTTTCTTGGTATTACCCTTGGAGGAATGTATTTCTCTTAAAGGTGTTCATTTCTCTGACCCATGAACGCCTCGTAGTGGTTAAACATTTACAAGAGGGATATTTCACTGTCGGACTTCCCTTGCAAGTAACTTAGCGTCCAGCAACATTAAAACACTAACCAGTAAATGTGGCTCTGTTTACATGGCTGTAACACAACGTTGCCAAAGCATATGAACACAAACTAGGCTATACAATAAAACATGAACAATATTCTACAATCAGACACCAGCCACCTGAAAGCAAATCACCACAACGCCACCAGCCTTCTTGATTTCAGCCGAGACACCACTACAGCGTTATAACGTTGGTCGTGAACTTTAAAGTCTTCCTTAACATAATTAATCTTTAATAAGTCTATGAATTAAAAAACGTGAAAGCACAAAACATGAACAAGGTTTATTTTGTCTGGAATGTCAAACCAAACTCCATTTAAAAACCTTATAAATTAATTCTGCCAAAATCTACATGTATTAATGTCAGCAAAAAATGCATTCCTCCTTCGGTTTTCCAATCAGAAAAAGTTTTTACTGGTCTAAGCTATGTCATGGCACATTCTGCAGCGTAGCTTGTGTCAGAAATTTCAAAATTCACGTAAACGTTATTAACCACACAGCCCGCAAAAGTGCCAACCTCCTTGACCCGACTCAAGTTTAATTCGCTTGTGGACAAGCTTGTCCTTTATATTGTGGATTCTCAATCACCTTACTAGAAGAAGGATGAATAGATAACATTGTTTGAGAAGCCTCCATGAGTATATTTGTGAAATTGTGTGAATAAATATAAAAACGTATGTTGACATGTAGTTGTTTTTATTAGGAAACACATAGTATACTACAACAGATAGACTGTTTTAAAACACATTTGGATATCCAAAGGGTTTCACAACAACTGCAAGTTGTTTATTGTACAGAAATATAACATACTAAACAGAAAATCTTGATTATTTCTTTCAAAAACTGAAAAATATCAACCACAATTGTCAACTTGGGGTCCCAGTATCAGTGTGGTGAAACATTTAATAAAAAAATCCAAGATAAGATTTGATTCTGGGCCTAAATGTGCCACCTCTGAATCAAATGTGTAGGTTTTTTGATGAAATCTGGAAATACAGTGTCGAGATTTGGAAGACGACACATCATTCTTTGCAACAGACATACAACATAGGAAAAACGTAGGCTTTCATCTTCAACCAGTCCGGAGATCTGAATAGAAATATAACGGGTGCGCTTTTTGACGCAGAAACATGACAAGTGGCCTTTAAGGCCTGGGAAGGAATTTGGAGTAGAGAGTCAAGAGTAAGGAGAAACAGAGTAGGAGCCCTTGTGCCACATATGCTGAACCTGTCTGGTCTTCCATGGGTGTGGGCTTTGGCAGCAAGTGCCAGACGGCTGTGTTATGTCACATAACACAACAGTCTGTGTTACTGTCAAACTATCTTGTGCGGTTTTGCAAGATTCTAGGTGTTATGTTGTTGAGTGTCAGGGTATGCTTGTGCAGGCATAAAAAAAACAAGAGGTTGTTAAAATGATAATATTGAAGGCATCAACAACAAGTTGGTGCTCATACCTGATCTACAACCCAAAAAAATGACATATCCACTTTCAGATGTTTGGACAATGCGCTTTAAGGTAAACAGTTTTTCAAGAAAGTGATACAGAACTTCAAAAATGTCCCCCTTAGTTTGGCAGTTAAACATTAAAAAATGATAGGGTACCACTGGACTACAGTTCTTTTCTCAAGCCCTCAGTGGAAATTGACAAGGTAACCTCTGCATTAGTAACGTCATATCCAATCAACATTCAGCAAGTGTTTTGTCAAATGATTCCATTACTGACAACAGTTCTTGTGGCACTATCTGTATGTGTAGATGGGATCAAGTACAGTGCAGATATGATTCTCTCTGCGGGCTCATGTTCAGGCCTCCCTAAATTCAAGCAGATAACACAGATAGTTGCCATTAACACAAAGATCATGTTTGTATGCAAAGTGATGATAGCCTGTTACAATCAGCATCGTCGGTCTTATGAACTCAACAGGAGTTATGTACCCTCTATGTGTGTTGTTCAGGTGTCAGACCCACTGCCAGCATACAGAATTGACGGTGAACTAATGGTTACTCTAAAGCGATACATTCTGTGCGGAAGGCACACAACCTAACTGAATTGTGTTTGTTTGTTGTTTTATCACCTTGATGGCTAAACCAGACAAGATGGTCCTGAGAGTTATTCTCTCCAAAACTGACATTAAGAAGATCGGGTTGATGGTGCAGCCAGTCAACGTAGAAAATGTGATCAGACACGTAAAATCACTTGGCCTTGATTACAATTTTGTCTTACAGTTTGAAGATCCAGAGTTTAATAATGCCCTATGCACTTGAACGATATGTCTGAGCTTCTTGAAAGGGGGACAGTTAAAGTAATTCCTGTGCTTGAACTGATACCTGTCTGTTCATCAAGTTTCAGTGACACACCTAGTACAGTAGATACAGAAATCCTCTCCAATACTTCATCCCTGGAGAGACAGACACAGTGGCCAGAGGAATTTAAAACTCCAATGTTCTCTGTGGATGTTACTTATAGATTACGGCCAGGCGATTTGCAACATTTATAAGATGGAACATGTCAAGAACATGTGGAAATGACAAAACACGAAATGTGATGTGCGGAAACACTGAAAGTATGTATGGCTTGAAAGCTTACCCACACAAGGCTGATTTTTACCATTTGGCTACAGTACTGGTAAAGAAACACCCTTGCTTGAAGAACAGGGATTCACCAAATGGTTGGAGTAGATGGAAGAACAGCCCCAAATTTAAAATGAGAAACTCCAGAACAAAACTATGCAAAGCCGGATATGTGGATGTTTCAGTGAATGGTGGTAAACGTGGAACAAACTCCACTCTTGGAGAACCATCCAGCAAGAACATTAAAAAGCTAAAGAAAGTTGAGCTCAATTTCTTACCCAACTTCCGAGGGACATCAATCTAGCCTTGAGGGTGCACGGAAGGCAATGATAGAAGAAATGCAGAAAAGGACACCAAACAAGGTAACTTTAAAGCAGAAGCTGGACATTTGCTCGGAGACGGAAAGTGGTGGAGTCAGAACCTGCCATAGCTAAGATGATGGAACTTGTGCTCTTCAAGGAAAATCAGGTACAAAGCTTTTAGAGACTGTTGACTAGAATGTGTGATATCAATTGGGCTGCTTAATTAGTGAAAACTGCATTTAACTTGATAAATACACGGCAGGTAAAATGACAGGAAAAGAGTCATACTTTAAGTTTTCATCATACATCTTGTATGTTTTTTTTGGCAATGTTTGTTTTGCTGGGAAGAACCTGAAGCAGCATATACAAGAGTGGAACAGCAGAACAGATGCCCTCTAGCCTTTTAGAAGAAGCTTTTATTTTATTTTATTTAACCAGGTAGGCTAGTTAAGAACAAGTTCTTATTTACAACTGTGACCTGGTTTGTTTTGATTATATTTTTAAATATAAATGTGACAGTAACACTAGGATGCACATTTGGTTATCAATTCATACTGTCTCATACTTCAGTGTGTAGGTGACACCCTTTCTTATATGTTTCCTATAAATTTCATTATAATCCTCAATAAGTGGTGTGCTGCTATTTATTTCATGCGACTGATCTATGAGGTATTAGAATAATAATGTATATATGAGCCACATTTTCGCTGTGTTCCCAAATGATGTCTGAGCCTACTAATGTGCAAAAACTGGTTCTAAGGGGGCTTCCACTCATCCTTGGTGACAACTCTACTGATTTCTACAAGACAAGCTTTGTACATATACTCCCTTAGCATGCAATGTAAACCACACTTCATCAAAGATATTGACATATACCTACAATACCGTTTGTAATACAATATAGTTTGTTAAGACTAGTGATCAGTCTCACTTGTTTATGACTTAAATATAAGTTAACAGGATTTGCCAGGTTACTAGGCGTCCTATTTCATTTCACTAAGCTTTGAGTTTTTTTGCAGTTGCAGGCCTTATGGTTATTAACTGAATGTTAATGGCATGTGATTTGACAGAAGGAGCTAAAATTAAATGATGCTCCCTTCACGTATACCCATATTCTGCTGGGATCATTCTTGAGGGAAAAGTTGTGACGGACAGCCTTCAAGACCTACCACAGACTATGCGCAGTCTATTTGGTCTACATTACGCCCTACACCTAAACGTCCCTAAGTGTATGAAGTACGCATTTGAGTTTATCCAAAGAGTGCTCCTTACTTTAGGTCCAAATGACCTGAAACCAAAACCAATGACACTGAAAAACATGCTGCTTCAGTAAAGGCTGAGTATGCCCATATCTTAAGTTCACAGAAGAAAACATTCTCACTGTTCTACTGTATTCAAGTTCAACGTCCTGTGTTTTGCTTCATATTAGGTTAGCCCTTGTTAAATACTTTAAATGCTGCTCTAAATAGAACGTCACAAACTAAATACCACCAAGTTGTATAATGTTTTGACGGAAGAGACCTCAAACAGCTTTAGTTTAAGTAAAAGAGCTTCAGTACAAGTGCATGCTCTTGCTAAAATAATTGAATAATGTAGAAAATCAATGTGTTCTTGTATTCTTTTTAGCTTTATGGTCGTATCTAGGTCAGTCTTTCAACCCCAAAGCTGTTCTACTGTAAATGCGATGTTACTGTACCGGTAATTGTAATAATTGATTTATACTCAAATGATTGCTGTGCAACCAAAACACATAGATCAGTCACTTTAGTTGTCTAATATTTAACTGTTATCGGACAGTACTTGTGATTCTTTGAGCTAAAATGTATGTTCAGGAAGGATAAATAATAAATATATTGTTACTTGAAGTGTCTGTCAGTTTTCATTAGCAGGTGCGGTTTGCAGGATTGGCATATTCTAATTTAGGTTTGTAGAGTAATATGTGGCAGATAAATTCACATTACATTTGAGGCATTGAGTCAATTTTAGTCAATAAAAACAATATTGTTTTGATCTTAAGCTAGTAATGACACAAGACACAATGTTTAAAGTAGTAAAGATTTTAAGTTGTTTTAAAATAACAAAATAATTCATCAGAATCAAAGATATGTAGCTATTTTAATCAAGGATATTTTGTTAAGATCAGTGCTGTGATGGCTGCTCTGCGTTGCGCTGCTTACCCTCGTCCTCTCCAGCGATCCACCTCGCCAGCGTACTAACTACCGGCAGGAGATGGCAGCACCCCACACACACCTGCACATCACTAGTGATTAGATACCCTATTTAAGTTCTGTGTTTGTTCATGCCCGTCACGGGTTATTGTTTATGGAACGTGCTGTGCTGGTGTTCCTCAGTAGAATAACCAAACCGAAGATTTTGTTTCTTTATTTTCGCATCAGTATCCTCCTCGCACATCACAAGTGAATTGAACTAGGAATGTCAAGTACTGCATGAAGCGCACACAACTTAAAATACTAAATTCCTGAACTTAAGTTAATTGTTTCATAATTTGTTATTTCCTAAACTTTTTTTGAAGTAAGCTGAATTTATCAGGGTTAACACCGTAGGGGCGTGATAGGGGGAGTGGTTTGAGGCATGTTTGAATTCTGGGATGGCAAGTCCATTATGTTTTGCACTTTGATTGTGACAGGGGTTACTAAAAAAACATGGTGGTTTGAATGAAAAAGAAAGAACGATAAAGAGTGACACAGCAAGTGAGTGAAAAAGAGAGAGGTTAAACAGTGGCAACCTACTACAAACTCGCTCATAAGTGTTTATCCAACACTTCTATGCTATGTTCACAGGCTGGCCTGTTTGGGTTATGCGAAATACAAAGGAAATTCATGTAACCCAAAAGCTAATATTGACATATACAACGGAGGAAACAATTATTTGATCCCATGCTGATTTTGTACGTTTGCCCACTAACAAAGAAATGATCAGTCTATAATTTTTTATGGTAGGTTTTTTTGAACAGTGAAACAACCAAAAAATCCAGAGAAACCCATTTCAAATAAGTTCTAGATTTTTAGCATTTTACTCAGTGAAATAAGTATTTGATCCCCTATCAATCAGCAAGATTTTCAAGTCTTTTATACAGGTAATGAGCTGAGATTAGGCACTCTTTTAAAGGGAAATCTCAGGAGTAATCAGGAGTAATCTCAGTTTGTTACCTGTATAAAAGACACCTATCCACAGAAGCAATCAGATTCCAAACTATCTACCATGGCCAAGACCAAAGAGGTGTCCAAGGATGTCAGAGACAAGATTGTGGACCTACACAAATCTGGAATGGCCTACAAGACCATATCCAAGCAGCTTGGTGAGAAACTTACAGTTTGTGCGTTTATTCGCAAATGGAAGAAACACAAAATACCTGTTAATCTCCCTCGGTCTGGGGCTCCATGCAAGATCTCACCTTGTGGAGTTTCAATGATTTTGAGAACAATGAGGAATAAGCCGAGAACTACACGGGACGATCGTGTCAATGATCTAAAGGCAGCTGGGACCATAGTCACCAAGAAAACAATTGGTAACACACTACACCGTGAAGGACTGAAATCTTGCAGCGCCCATTAGGTCACCCTGCTCAAGAAAGCACATGTACAGGCCTGTCTGAAGTTTGCCAATGAACATCTGAATGAGAACTGGGTGAAAGTGTTGTGGTCAGATGAGACCAAAATCGAGCCCTTTGGCATCAACTAGCGTTTTTCTGCTAAGGGGACAGGACAACTTCATCGCATCAAAGGGACAATAGATGGGGCCATATACCGTCAAATCTTGGGTGAGAACCTCCTTCCCTCAGCCAGTGGATGGGTATTCCAGCATGACAATGACCCAAAAGAAATCCCTCCTTGGATGTGTGCAAAACCTGGTGGCCAACTACAAGAAACGTCTTTGTGATTGCCAACAAGGGTTTTGCCACGAAGTACTAAGTCAAGTTTTGCAAAGGGGTCAAATACTTGCAAATAAATGTATAACTTATTTGAAATTGTTTTTTCTGGATATTTTATGTTATTCTGTATTTCACTGTTCAAATAACCATTACAACTTTAGACTGATAATTTCTGATAATCAGCGTGCAAACATACACAATCAGCAGGGGATCAAATACCATACGCTGTACGCTGCCGGGAAATATTACTCCATATCTGACCCTCACAATTTTTAAATGTAAAGTTTGCGAATATGGCCTTGTTGCTCGACAAATAGTAAAAAATAGGTGATGCAACACAGTGGTAAAAATGCCTATGTCCCAACTCTTTTTTTTTTTTATTGTTTTGCGGGCATCAAATAAAAGAAAATTGGCTTGTATTTTTCCAAAAACGAATTCTCAGTCTCCACATTTGATAAGTAGTCTTTGTACCATTTTGTATTGAATATAGCATTTAAATGAGTTGCACGTTTTTGCATTTTGCATTCTGTATTCATTTGCATTTAATGCTGTTTCCCAACTTTTTGGGAAACTTGGTTGTATTAGACAGCTTGTCTTTTCTTTGTTCCAGTGCTGAGTAGATTTTAAATAGGAGGGTTGAGTATTTTATAAGTAGTTAGAGGAGAAAGACAAATTCAATGTCCTTGTGATTAGAGCATCTGCCCTGAAATTGGTTGAGAAAAAAGAGACTGAGAAAGAAGAGATGGAAAAACTTCTAGAGAGTGAAGAAAGCATAAAATTGAGCGAGAGATGAAAAGGAGCAGAGAGATGTTGGGTTAAGCAAAGGAAAAGGTAGCTGTGAATTGAGTGAGTGTAGGAGAAGGTGCAGACATATAACAGCAGCAAGAACTGATTAGGGTGTGAGAGATGGACGTTAGAAAGGCATGAACATGCGTGTATGTGTGGGTCAGTTAATACAAATGTGTTTTTAAGTATGCTTATCTGTAAATCCATGTATTTGATATAACTCATACCTAATTGCATTATATGCTCACTATTGTATACACAGACACACAAACTGTACACATAAACAAACACACACACAACATTCCGCTACAGCCCTTTCAGGGTGGGACAGGAAAAGAGAGGGAATGCTGGCAAGATGGTAGGAAGCCATATGAGGCCCGTTTGGGAACTACAGGAAGCTGTAGCGGCTAAATGAGATGAGTGAGACAGAAAATCGTATTTGCCTATACCAAGACTGTATTCATTAGGGTGCACTATAGTGAAATGTTTTGCAATGGAAAACCAAAACACACATTGCCCAGATGGTCCCTGAATTGGGGAAGCACTATTTTATGTTATCACAAGACCTAGATCAGGAATGCCTAAATAGGGTTAAAGAGAAAACCTAGCGCTCCAAGAAGAGGTTTGGGAAGGCCTGGTCTGGATAGCGTAGCATCTCCCATTGCATATCGAGAAACGTTTTGGACATATGCTTCAACTGACCTTCGTCCCACACACTAGCCAACTCCACCCCAGACCAACTGCCAAAGCCACAACCTTCCCCCCATGTTACTCCACCCCACAGCCTCCTTTGATGAGTCATGTCATACCCTGTTCTTGTTCAAATTAACCCTAGATCAAGCATTGCCAATGGTGTTAACTCAGGATACTAGTGATGTGCAGTTTGCCAACAATTGTTTTTGTTATTAAATCTAGTGACTTGTTCAATTGTATAATTCATTCAAGTTTGACAGTGGGATTCTACTACGTAATCACCTGCTTCATACCTGGTCCTACAGCTCAGTTCTCGGATCATTGTCTGTGTACATCCATAGAGAAAAAGAAATCAAGCCAGGACATGTTTCTAACTGATAATTGAAAGCAAGCTACAATAACGAATATAGTAAGTAAGACATGATCACTGATGTCATGATAAACATAGATGCAAACAACCACAGAGTCTTTGCTTTAGTAAAAAAAGCAGTGAACAAATGACTCGTTCAGTTGTTTCATTCAATTGAACAGCTGGCAGTGGCGTTCTATCCAACATCAATGAATACAATGACAATGTGTTCACCGCGGTGGTGTGGGGAAAGGGGGTGCAGCGATGGCCATTGCTGTCAAATCAACAAGATTATTTGAAAGATTTGTTCTTTATACTGAATTCAAAAAGATCTAAGTCAGTAAAAAATTTCAAACTTCCCATCACTACAGGATAGAGATGCACGTGGTTCATCTAGACACAGAATAATGTAGTGCTGTATTTAGATCTTATGCAATTTACTACAAAGCACATTAACCACTAATCAACCAAAAAGGGGCTTCACTCATGAAACTTCAAGGCTGCATCCTAATTCATCAGCATCCAGTTTTGGAGGCAGAAATCCTCCCCACTCTACATTAAAATAGTGTCTACAAAGCAAAGTAAGATGTTTTGGGTAAAGGAAAAGAGAAAGAGAGAGAGAGCAAGAGAGGTAAAAACAACGAGGGATAGAAGAATGCAAGAGTAGAGAGAAAAAAAGAGGAAAAGAGAAAGCGTTGCAATATAAGATAAACCCAAAGAGCGAAAGCAAGCACTACAGACGTAAAGATGGAAGGAAGCCAACTGGAAAGACTTGCACTACTAGAAAAAAAGGGAAGAAGGTTGCCTCCCAAAAGCCTCCACTGAGAGTAGTCGTTCCAACAGGCTGTCAGGGCGGGAGAGCTGTTCCGTTTCCCCTGTGTTAGGCAACAAATTTGTGTTCTCATCAAGCGTAAAGGATCATTCCCCAACGCTGAGGAAATAATAGGACAGGGTTTTATAAAGAAGAGTTTCCATTTCTCTATGAAACACATGCAGAAGACAGCCACATCAAGGTGCTTACAGACAGAACAACAGTATCAAAATAAAATATACAGTGGGGAAGTATTTGATACACTGCCGATTTTGCAGGTTTTCCTACTTACAAAGCATGTAGAGGTCTAAATTCTTTATCATAGTACGCTTCATCAAACTGTGAGAGACGGAATCTAAAAAATCCAGAAAATCACATTGTATGATTTTTAAGCAATTAATTTGCATTTTATTGCATGACATACGTATTTGATACAACAGAAAAGCAGAACTTAATATTTGGTACAGAAACATTTGTTTGCAACTACAGATATCATACGTTTCCTGTAGTTCTTGACCAGGTTTGCACACACTGCAGCAGGGATTTTGGCTCACTCCTCCATACAGACCTTCTCCAGATCCTACAGGTTTCGGGGCTGTCGCTGGGCAATACGGACTTTCAGCTCCCTCCAAAGATTTTCTATTGGGTTCAAGTCTGGAAACAGGCTTGAACCCAATAGGCCACTCCAGGACCTTGAGATGCTTCTTACAGAGCCACTCCTTAGTTGCCCTGGCTGTGTGTTTCGGGTCGTTGTCATGCTGGAAGACTCAGCCACGACCCATCTTTAAATGCTCTTACTGAGGGAAGGAAGTTGTTGGCAAAGATCTCGCGATACATGGCCCATCCATCCTCCCCTCAATGCGGTGCAGTCGTCCTGTCCCCTTTGCAGAAAAGCATCCCCAAATAATGATGTTTCCACCTCCATACTTCACGGTTGGGATGGTGTTCTTGGGGTTGTACTCATCCTTCTTCTTCCTCCAAACACGGCGAGTGGAGTTTAGACCAAAAAGCTCTATTTTTTTCTCATCAGACCACATGACCTTCTCTCATTCCTTCTCTGGATCATCCAGACGGTCATTGCCAAACTTCAGATGGGCCTGGACATGCGCTGGCTTGAGCAGGGGGACCTTGTGTGCGCTGCAGGATTTTAATCCATGACGGCGTAGTGTGTTACTAATGGCTTTCTTTGAGACTGTGGTCCCAGCTCTCTTCAGGTCATTGACCAGGTCCTGCTGTTTAGTTCTGGGCTGATCCCTCACTTTCCTCATGATCATTGATGCTCCACAAGCTGAGATCTTGCATGGAGCCTCAGACCGAGGGTGATTGACCGTAACCTTGAACTTCTTCCATTTTCTAATAATTGTGCCAACAGTTGTTGCCTTCTCACCAAGCTGCTTGCCTATTGTCCTGTAGCCCATCCCAGCCTAGGTACACCAAACTAGACCTCCTTTTTCCTTCACATGCTTCAACATTCAACACATTGAGCATTTAGAGATGCCCTTCTACCCATTGTTGGACGTTCTTCTTAGATCTCAAGTGTTTTTTAATTTGTATTTGATTTGCAGTGGCCAAACCTTTTGAGAATGACAAAAATGGAAATGTTCACAAAGTCTGCTGCATCCGTTTTTATGATGGCAGTATGCATATACTCCAGAATGTCATGAAGACTGATCAGATGAATTGCAATTAATTTCAATGTCACTCTTTGCCATGAAAATGCACGTAATCCCCCCTAAAAAAGTTCCACTGCATTTCAGCCCTGCCACAAATATTATTATTATTATAATATAATTTTTGTATTCGGGAGATGGCCAACTAAGTACTGGGAGATTATCTGTGTAAATGTACTGCTAGTAGAGTCAGTTTATAATAAAAAAAAAACAGAAATTGAATTCTAATTGGCATTATCTGCAATAGATTCTACAAAATCGTTAGGCATTGACAATCTGGATCCATATTTACTGAAGGATGCAGCTCTTGTCACTGCTAGTACAGTGATGCTCATCTTTAATCAAACACTAGTTGATTAAAAAACAAACTGCCAGGTAACCTCTCTCACTATTAATCCTTCCACTGCTAAACTTTTCTCAGGTGTTTACAAGGCATCTCCTCTCACCAGCAGTAGAGGCTCCCTCCTCTAACCTGAGCACTGAGGGGTTAGTCGCTATGTTTAATTCCACTTGCTCAGGCAATTATTAGGATTCTGTTTGTCCATTTAAAAAGTGGGGGGTGAAAGCTACAGCTCAGCCCTGGCTAAATGATGTTTCTCATACTCTCAGACAGGACTGCAGAAAAGCTGAGAGAAAGTGGGGAACAAAATGTCATTCTGAGCAATGAAATTCATATGACATGGCACAAGTCATCTATGGAGTGGTATAAGTAAAAAGTAGTAGTATAAAATACAGTGGGGCAAAAAAGTATTTAGTCAGCCACCAATTGTGCAAGTTCTCCCACTGAAAAAGATGAGGCCTGTAATTTTAATCAAAGGTACACTTCAACTATGACAGACAAAATTAGAAAAGAAAATCCAGAAAATCACATTGTAGGATTTTTTATGAATTTATTGTCAAATTATGGTGGAAAATAAGTATTTGGTCACCTACAAACAAGCAAGATTTCTGGCTCTCACAGACCTGTAACTTCTCCTTTAAGAGGCTCCTCTGTCCTCCACTTGTTACCTGTAATAATGGCACCTGTATGAACTTGTATAACTCAGAACTCAGTATAAAAGACACCTGTCCACAACCTCAAACAGTCACACTCCAAACTCCACTATGGCCAAGACCAAAGAGTTGTCAAAGGACACCAGAAACAAAATTGTAGACCTGCACCAGGCTGGGAAGACTGAATCAGCAATAGGTAAGCAGCTTGGTGTGAAGAAATCAACTGTGGGAGCAAATATTAGGAAATGGAAGACATACAAGACCACTGTTAATCTCCCTCGATCTGGGGCTCCACGCAAGATCTCACCCCGTGGGGTCAAAATGCTCACAAGAACGATGAGCAAAAATCCCAGAACCACACGGGGGGACCTAGTGAATGACCTGCAGAGAGCTGGGACCAAAGTAACAAAGCCTACCATCAGTAACACACTACGCCGCCAGGGACTCAAATCCTACAGTGCCAGACGTGTCCCCCATGATGTCCAGGCCCGTCTGAAGTTCGCTAGAGAGCATTTGGATGATCCAGAAGAAGATTGGGAGATGAAACCAAAATAGAACATTTTGGTAAAAACTCACCTTGTCGTGTTTGGAGGACAAAGAATGCTGAGTTGCATCCAAAGAACACCATACCTACTGTGAAGCATGGGGGTGGAAACATCATGCTTTGGGGCTTTTTTTCTGCAAGGGGACCAGGACGACTGATCCGTTTAAAGGACAGAATGAATGGGGCCATGTATCTAGATTTTGAGTGAAAACCTCCTTCCATCAGCTAGGGCATTGAAAATGAAACGTGGCTGGGTCTTTTAGCATGACAATGATCCCAAACACAACGCCGGGGCAATGAAGGAGTGGCTTCGTAACAAGCATTTCAGTGTCCTGGAGTGGCTTAGCCAGTCTCCAGATCTCAACCCCATAGAAAATCTTTGGAGGGAGTTTAAAGTCCATGTTGCCCAGCAACAGCCCCAAAACATCAATGCTCTGGAGGAGATCTGCATGGAGGAATGGGCCAAAATTCCAGCAACAGTGTTTGACAACCTTGTGAAGACTTACAGAAAACTTTTGATCTCTGTCATTGCCAACAAAAGGTATACAGAAGTATTGAGATAAACTTTTGTTATTGACCAAATACTTATTTTCCACCATCATTTGCAATTAAATTCATAAAACATCCTGCAATGTGATTTTCTGGATTTTTTTCCCTTATTTTCTCTGTCATAGTTGAAGTGTACATATGATGAAAATTACAAGCCTCTCTCATCTTTTTCATTGGGAGAACTTGCACAATTGGTGGCTGACTAAATACTTTTTTGCCCCACTGTATACTATAGTAAAAAATATAAAGCAAAACAATATATAGAATAAAAACTTAAACTAACAGAATATATACATAAAATATGAACTAGCAGCTTGCCTGTTTAGCAGAAATTCTATAATCATGTGTGTATATGGAAGTAAAATCTGTTTTAACGATTAACAATACTCTTTCCAGCAAACAACCCTAAACACAGTATAATTTTGAGTAATCTGTCATCAATAGGAGTAGACCTTTCCCCGAAGAAGGTTTTAACTGCACTTTTTTTTTTGCACTAAATGCATGTTTATCTAGATTAGATCATCTGCTCAATAGCAAGAGTATGTCATTCGAAATGTATGCAACAGAATGTACATTTCCTCTAGGGTTGATCATTAGATCAGAATTCAAACTGTCCTAGATTAATAGCTGTTGAGAGAGAATAGGTACGGGGGGTGAAAAACAGGTGAGAGTGGGGGAGAGAAATATACAAATTAACTCAGAACACCAGTCTTGACAGTGGGGCACAAACTGGAAAGGGCTCTAGAAGTCCCTACCAACTTCCGTTGAGCTGCTAATTATGAATTCACTAAAAAGTCCATTACCTCCTCTCCAGTACTAATTTTACAATAGATGTTAGTTATTTTGTCATTAATTTCGTTTAAAAGAAAAGCTAACATTTTGCACATAGGGAGCAATTCAAGTTAACTCCTTTACTCAAGGACAGAACCAGAGACTTTTCAGTATGTCGGCTCAAGGATTTGGTCTAGCAACCTTCTGGTTTGTAGCCAAATTCTCTTTCTGTTTCTCCCCTCAAATCCAACATCGGTCTTGCTCTCTTTCCCATCTCTGTGTTTGGATTGTACAGATTGGGTTTGGCACAGTGTGAGCATATAGATATATGCCATTGCCACATGGCAACCATATGTAGACTTTTCTACAGCCCTACAGACCTGAGGGCTGACTTCAAATGCTCCAGCTACCATATAGTTGCGGTTTTACATCACATTAGGATATCCCCAGGGGTTCACAACAACTTAAGTTGTTTATGGTATGAAAATATAACAAACAGAATATCAATTATTTCTTTCAAAAACTCTAAAATATCAATCCTGTATTAGTGTTGTGGAACACTATATTCAAAAATCCATATAGTCACCAGCACCTGATACAAAAGAACAAAGCGACAATTCTGCCACAATGGCACTTACAAAAGTTAGTATGCCACACTGACAAAGACTCTACCGAGCCCAACAACAAAACATGCTCCCCTAATAGCTTTCTGGGTTTAAACCAACATCTTATATTTTCAGAAAGAGAATAGCTCAAGTTATTAGGGACAGAATATCCCCATTAATAATATAATAGTATATTCTCCTTTGTATGATAGGCCATAGCTCAGATTTAGAATATCATTGAGAAGAATCAATATATTCCATATGCATAAAGTCTTTCGCTGGCATTTTAGAGCTTAGACATCCCTTTTCTTTAAAAAGGGTAATGTGATATCCTCACTTAATTCAAGCTCTGATTTTAACTAAACACCACAAGCCATTCCCAGGCACGGAGGCATTTAATCGGTGCATCAGAAAGTATTGGCTATACTAACATCTATGGACAGCATAATTGTGTCTGTCAATCAGATTTTTTAATTTTTCGGTATAGAGAAATAGATGCTTCAATAATTCTATTATTATGTTCATAAATCAATGTGGTGATTGCGTATACATATAACCAGGCAAATAGGAATGTTACATTAACCCCTGCATCAGAGTTACAATGTAACTATTACTTTGCACCAAACTAGCTATAGTAGGCAACATAATTTCTTATTAATTATATACACCTGTTACTCCACATGGCACAATCTCATAATTGTTACTATTACAATACAAATAGCCCTATTACATAGCATATTTAACATATATGTTAATATTTCTGTAGAACTGTAAAAAAGTGTGAGATAATTTCTGATTTATAAACAAGTGCTTTCATAAATGCATGTTTTTCAGGAGCAGTGTAAAATAAGCTTAAAATCAATGACCCCTCCTTACAAAATGTTGTTTATTTAAGCAAAGACATGCATGCAAATACATGCATGAACACAAGCATAAACACACCCACACACACAAGTGGACACCCACGTACAAAGTACAAAGACACAGACAGAAATGTTTGGCTTGCTATCCTTCTGAGGACCTGGGAGCTAAGCAAGAAATGTATGTTCCCTATTCCCTAAACCTAACCCTTACCATAACCTTAACCTCAATAACCTAAATCTTATGCCTAACTTAACCTAGCCCTAATGCCTACCCCAAATAAGGAATGCCTAAACCTTAAAGGATCCAAACACCAGTCCTGATTGTACTCTTGACCCCAAAGCTAACCTCTAAGCCAGACATGTAATTTGTTCTTGTGGGGACCAGCAACAGGTCCTAATCTGATTTGCGACTTCATACACTTGGGCCAATAGCACAGAACGGCATATGCATGCAGAGTCAGATAGGCACACACAGTGGCAGATGAGCATAGACATTTTAAATCATCAAAATGTGAGAGTAATTTTGTTGTTATGATTAACTGTTATCACCTCTAGTCAAATGTTCACACATGAAATATAAAATCACTAGTGTCCATGCAGTGAAAACACTGTAAATGCAAATACATTTTTACCTGAAAAAGCAGAGAGTTCCTAGTAACCAATATTGTGACACTGGCCCTCATTCATGAAACAAGCGTAGGATCAAATGTTATCATAAAATGATCGTACGAGCATTTGACAGACCGAAGTGGTATTCATCAATATTATCCAAGTTTTATCCTTACGATCAAACTCACGTCGGGCGGAGACCATGTTAACCAACATAAAAAAAAAGATGATGCTTGATTCACAATAAGACCATCATTGTCATGAAAAACAACAACTGTAACAGCCTCAGTAAGAACATCCACAATTATAATAGTAATAATAGTTAATAAAATAAGATGACGAGGAATATAAAACATATGAAAGTACAATCTTAAATATTGTGTCACTACTGTATCATTTATTTATTTCCCTTTGTTCTTCGTTTTCTATCTATTATTCCTGTTCATGTGTTAATAAGGTTTGCATTGCCTTTGTGTCTGTAATGCACTGGACAAATAAACTTGCTTTGTCTTGCTTATTCACTTATTTAGTGCTCAAGTCACTTATGCCTATAGCATAAATGACGGGTGTGTCATTAAAAAGGACAGGGGCAGTGCGTTCTTGCGTCCACGGTATTATCGATTTATCATCAGCAATGACATCTACAGTCATATCAAAGAGGTGCGACAGTTCTGTAAATCACACATGGAGATGATCGCAAGTCTCCCCCAAATAAAAATCTGAGATCCTTTCTGAGAAGGTTTCATGGATAAGGGGCTACTATCGGAGTTCCAGACCCCATGAAAAACATAGAGTGGTGGTTGGTTCCACTGCTTGGCCCAGATCTGTCAGTTCTACTCCAGGCTTCACCAAGGCTTAGTTCTCTTTGTGAAAAAAGAAGCTGCATATAATGCCTGTAGTCATGGAAACACACTTCGTTATGTTTTAGCCAAAATGTTTCTCTATTGTTACTCAAATACATTCTGCAAAGCTTCAGCTAAAAACACAGACAGAGCTTGGTTTGGTGTCCCAAAGCTGGATGTTCAAATAACGAGATATCTAACTGACCAGATGTTTGGCATTTGGTTAAACCTTCCAGGACATGACAGAAAAATAAACCAGGCTTTCAGAAGTACCAAGTGCTAACTTTTTACACACAATGTTCAACTATCAATACACGATTCAGAGGAGCTGAAATGGTCATTACATATGAAATGGTCATTGGTGAAGAAGGCACAGCAACGCCTATTTACCTAAAAAATTTGACCTGTCCCAGAGGTAAAAGTAATTCAAAGGTTGTTGACCGCAATCATCATCTAGGCCACATTTCCTGCCCTCCAGGGTACCTACATCATCAGATGACGCAGGAAGGCAATGAAGATAAAACATGCCAGCCATGCCAGCTTCTATCCCCAGACCATCAGGCTGTTGAAGCTCCCCCACCCTCCCCCTTGTTGGACAAAACTAACAAGAAAGATGTTAAAGGATGACATACAATTTTGGTTACAACGTTTGCAAATGACCAAGTGAGAAAAAGTTATCCATTAATCGCAAACGAAGATATCTATACAGATAAACCAACCACCACTGTGTGTTATATCAAAACTAGTTGAGATAATTATCTGATGATCAGATACCATTGGTTGACTATAAATAAACTGACAAGCCGTAAAGAACGCCATCCGTTTAACAAGAACTTTAACTCACTAGACAGTCAATCAACCAGACAAACAAGCTTACACTTGTTAGATTCCCTTTCAAAACCAAATGAAGAGCCATTCAAGGCAGGGGAGATTCGTTTCTTTATTAGCATTAGCATTAGAGTCCAAGAGGTTGACCTTCCATAGTTCTTACATGTTCTTCTCTAAGCAATCTCCTGGTAATCTCCAAAGACAATAGGTTTAACACAACCTTTTATGACAGAATGCATAGGAGGGGGTCAAAGGTAAAAGCCAATCAGTACACAAGGTCCATCCCACAACAAACTCCAGATGGCCTGCTCCTGATCATAAAAAACATTGACAACACATGGACAACCCCCTTAAGAGGCATGGACAACCCCCTTAAATTACCACATCCTGTCCATTGTCCTAATCATAATTTGTGACAATGTAAAACATTTCAGTTCCATATTGCAACACACTACACATCACAAGCCTCAAAAAATGTGTGATAATGAATACAAAATACATAAATTATACACATATTCTATATGTAATTGTACATTATTCAATGCCTGGATATAAATGGTATCAAATAAGGTAAATCATTTAACAATTAAAGGTCTAAAGTTTTCTTGGGATTTAAAATCCGCCTGTCACTATATTGACCTGTTGGCCTCTCAGGAGGTTATCCTTTATAGTAGAATGATGTGCTTGATATTGTGGATTTTGAATAACCTTAACTAAAAGAAAGATGACTAGATAACATTGTTTGAAAAGCTTCCATTAGTATGAATGTTAAATTGTGTGAATAAACATAAAAACGTTTATTTATTGTTGTTTTAATGGAGAAACACATAGTATACTACAACAGGTAGGCTCTTTTACATATCCCAAGGGGTTCACAACAACTATATCAGTTTTCTTATGGTATGAAAAAATATAATGAACAGAATATCAAATATTTTCTGAATTCTTTCTTTCAAAACTCTAAAATATCAACCAAAATGTCAGTTAGGGGGTCCCTGTATCAGTGTGGTGGAAAACGATTAAAAGATCTGTCCTTTAAGCATCTAACTTTAACCAGTCCGGAGATATGAATAAAAATGCTGGTTTCAGCAATCAGCTGACGGTTGGTGAAATGTTATAAACACACTTACCGTACATTTGATGGGAAGTAGGCTTTTTCTGTTTAGACCCAGCAATTGAAATGGTACCTTGTGTGGCATGCAGACCACCAAATTGGAAGGAGCAGTCACTTTCGTCATTTTGTCACCAGCTAAATCAAAGCCACAATCTACAATTGATTATATAGTAGACAGCCCTAACGAGTTCTAACGAGTGAGTAGTGCAATTCAGTGCTACTAAAACCTACAAAAACCGTGAGCTCTCTATACCAAGGCCATGAGGTATGACTTCGTAGGAGAGACTGGTGTCCCTTTAAATCACAAATGACTCGTTGTAATGGCCAGAATATTTTGACTGCAATGTCCAATTTCTCCCTTTACGTATCTTTGCTGATTAGTACTGTAATATAGTATTACCAAATGCTTTCTATTTTTAGTTGCTCACTACCCTCCCATCAAGGTTCAATAAAAATTCCAGTCAATAATAAAACTGAACTCACTAAAAAGAATTGAAGGGAATTATAATGTAGTTGAATCGACAGGAGGTTATAACGTCCTTAGAAGTTCGTGTTTGCAGAGCATAAACTTGAATAGCAGAATCAGGTGTGTTATGATAGGGTTGGAAATAGGTTAGGTTAACTTTGCTACGGTAATAGTTTTTCAATAATAATAAAATACAAAGTGTGCACCAACTCACCACCAGTTCGGAGAAGCGGGCATTCAACTCCTCGGCTGGGGGCATGGGGGCACTGAACTCCAGAAGCTGCAGGGGCACGCTGTCCTTCAAGTTGATCTCGGGGGGTTCGCTGCTGCCGAAGCAACACAGGAACCCCAGAGCAGAGCGAGTCCGCTTCCGAGGGGGCATTGTGGCAATCCCCGCAAGAGGCCAATGGACGAGGGAGTGGAGGGGAGGAGCGAGGTGAAAGGGGTTTGAAGATGCAGTGAGGCTGCTACCTACGGGGCATGATCTGAAAGAGAAACGGTGTAGCATTAGGGCTGAAAATCCAAAAGGAACGCTTATCAGACTTTGATGAGAACATTCCAAGATGACATAAGCAGAGATATTCAACCATAAAACTGCAAACAACAACATGGATTATTAACAGGGACAAAGCGATTCAAGATCACATGTTCAGGGGTTCAGCTGTGAAACGATGCTCTGATCAGAAGCAAACTGTAAAACCTTCCACTTCTCCGCACAGCAACTAGCTGCGTGCAGAGAATCTGAAAAGTAACCAAAATGTCGCTAGATTTGATCCTGAGATGGCTACCCCAAAGAAATGAAGCGTAAACTCAAATTGCTCCTCTGGCACTCAATGTGGCAGCACCCTTAAACGATTTCCAAACTGGATGGGTTGGGATGACAGCAGAATGGATTGTGTTAAATAGGCAAACCAAATAAATGTAATCCTTGAAGTGAACCAGAGTCCCCTCCATCCCCTCTGTTCCCAACTCAACCCATAAATGAGTGTCTCAGAGGGCCTACAACCGGCAGTGGTGGCCTGTGGGGACTGGCACCAGCTTCACTCTGTCAG
This sequence comes from Novumbra hubbsi, assembly GCA_016801125.1. NCBI lineage: Eukaryota > Metazoa > Chordata > Actinopteri > Esociformes > Umbridae > Novumbra > Novumbra hubbsi. Next base: position 50,082 of record JACXGK010000526.1, read on the forward strand.
CTTGGGCCTCAATGGGCCCTCTTCGGGCCCCCTACAAAGAGGCCTCTGTCTGGGAGTCACAATGAAGCCCGTATGGGGACGGGGGGGTGTAAGCAATATAGGTAAAAGCTGTCCGTATCATGCGCATTCTTTCACTTGATTAAACACAAACATGTTGGGGCTAAGGGGTTGTGATAGAGGCCTTCACTGTTCATACAGGAAAGGGCAGTATTCTGAATGACACGAGGGATGAGGCTTCAATGACACCAGACACCCAGGAGGATTTCCGAGCTGTGCAGATGAGAAAAGAATACGGGTGGTCAGGGTCAAATACTTACTCCTTTGAAACACACCATCATTATGCCATGGAAATATTAATAATACAGGTTACAGTTTGGCACATGCTTGTGTACGTGTCACTGGAAATTGAAACCTGTAGTTCAAGGCTATGATTAATTCATAAATGAAACCGTAGTCCCTTCGAAGAACTCTACTTTTAGCCACAGCCCAACTGTCAAGCATCTCGCTTACAGGTTCACACACTGTTCCCTAAATGAACGAGTGAGTATTCACTGCCACCTTTAGAAATACACAGAAAGCAACTCACTGTAAATATTTTGAGTATTCCATGTTCTCAGAGTAAAAACATAAAGAATACCATTGGTTTCTCCGTTTCATTTTTACAGCTCGTCATTTCATTGGGCAAAGTACACCACTACTTTCCAATAGAAGTTTAAACAATTCTTGTAGCATAGTGGTTAAACTTTTGAGACCGTAACCTGAAGGTCATTGATTGATATACCTCAGCTGATATGCTAAACCCCTCAAAATTGTTTCTTTGAACAAGACTTGGTATCTGATCCTTTGTAGGAGCAGGAACAGCACTGCCTTAGTTATAATGAGCTTAATCGCAAGAGAGTGTTGAACTGGCAAGGTAGTGCAGTGAGGACACTAATTGGAGTGGTGCTGATGAGGGGAAAGATTGCAGGTATGTATGCGCAATGGGTAGGTGGTAATGTGGGGAATGGCATGCCCAAGTCCATAGTGAAACAAGGGGAAGAAAACAACGGGGAAAAACAGTAAGCCTAAACTAGTCCGGGCCTGGTTAAGAACATTCAAAGGAGCTCTTGTTTTATAAGCAGAGCCTAGCGTTCTCCCCCATGGGGGAAAACCTTAGCCTCGAAGGACCCACCCACCCACACTTCTTTGCTTATATCTTACTATTGCTATCTGCCTTCCAACCTAAAAGAGAAGCAGATAAATTGATATCAGCAAAAATATACGTAAGTTTAATGTACCATGATGAACAGACAGACACTTGTTATTAGGCTACAACAAAACATACCTGCAGTTAAAAACACTTTGCTTCTAACTGCTGTTGGACTTGGATTATAACTGTAACTCCCCATTTGCTTTAAGATGCTGCTCACATCATTGAAACATCAATGGGTTCGGGATGTATCCATCTTCTCATGCTTTTGATGCTCAACCACCTTACTAGAAAGTATTTTCTCAAGAGCACAAATCATTGTTCTTTAATATTTATATATATTTTTGTATATTTCGTTCTCAGAGAGCCAGACAAATCTATCATGTTTTGTTATTTAGGCTAAATATCTTCCGGAGAGGAAATCCAGAGCAATTATGCCACAAGATCTGACGATACACTCAGGGTTGTCATATTTCATTGACAATATACTGACCATTTAACTGGCGGACTCCACATAAAAAACAAAAAAGCATTATGGAATAACAAAACAGATATGTTTATTGCTTACTTTCTACAATGTCAATTGAGCAGAATCTAGCAAAAAGTAATTAAAGAATTGTATTACCTCACGCAAATATTTTCAACCGTAAAATGAATTTAGACACATTAGATTGTCAGCCATGGGTGCCGCACACACATTTCATCCATTACAGCTCCACCTCTGTCTCGTTTTATTTCCACCAACCTGCACAATAAGAAACAGAACAAAAGATGGTCCTTAAACACTAATAATAATAATAATAATGATAATATTAAATTATGTACACACACACCCACCACATGTAACCAAAAAGAGGCATTCCTACTCCAGAAAGCAGAAACAACTATGAGGATAAAGGCCAGTCCCACTAATCAGCTACAACCGCACACCACAGAGAACAGGGGTCAATGAAGGAGGCAGCGTATTATTCTCCTCACTCATTCTCACTCCCTGCTCTCCCTCTCACAGATCGATGTGAACCTCTTAAACTATACCATAGCTTTTCTTCCTTCATCCACTGTGACCACTGATGCTTACTACAGCAATCCTTTTTCTGCCCTCTCAACGGCTCTCCTTTCTATCGTACATCTTTCAGGTTTTCCAAGGCAGTCTTTCACTCTCTCTGTCTGTCACTTGTTTTTAACTTAACGGGACAAGCATTTACAAAAGAATGACCTTTTGCTCATTGGTTGTTAAGAGAAACATCCATATTCTCCACATGTACTCCACAGAGTGGACTGGGACACCTCCTGTCATGTTGAACATAACACTATGTTTACCTGGATCATTTTAATTTGTGATAGGTTGTGTGAAGACAAACTGGACATAGCCATACTGTTGTGGCACAGACAGACATGGTCTGAACCTTGTTTTGACTCTGCTAATCAATGCCAGCCTTCAGGGAATCAAGAAGTGAAAAAAGAAATTGGGGAGGGCGGAGGTTTGCTGGCATAGTTAGGATTATGGCATGGGTTACAGGTAGAATTTAACAGCGTAAGGTTGGCCCAGGGGCATAGGAATGCCGTGCTAATTGACGAAACATGCTACAATGGACACACGGCTGATGTTTGACTGTAAACAACTGGTAGTAAGCAATGCTGAATTTGATGCAGACCATATGGCTATGTGTGTGTTTCCTGTTTTGTGTGTCCTTATTGGTGTGTGCCATGTCAGCGTTGCAGAGTTTTGCATATGGCAGACAAACAGTCGTACTGCCCTCCAGGCACAATGGCTCTGTGCCTGTAAGGGTAGTGGGTGCACAGAGCGTAAAAGGTGGATCCAATTGCGCGACTTGAGACCACAACTCCAGAGGAGATTTCACTGTATGTCCGTTGAGAGAAACGAGTGGTAATACTGTGTAATCCAAGCACCTAACAGTTCGGTAATGTCCAGGGGTATAGGAGTAGGAACGATATATATTCCGAACTGGGATAACGAGGGGAAGCTATAGGGAGAAGGCTACAGGCTGCGAGGAAACGCAGGGAGTCAAAAAGAAAAACAATACGTCGTCTGGCAAACCAACGTAGTACTGTGTTTGACTGACACTGGGGAATGGAAACAGGGAACCTATGCAGGGACAGTGATTGACAGATGAGGGAAAGGTGCGGGCCGTTGAGTGAGTGATTGGTGACTGGGTGTGATTGTGACGTTGACCAGTACTGCGCCCAACGGCCACCAGGGGGTGGAACAGAGGCAGAAACCGTCAGGCTAGGGTGGAACCCTGACAGTGCCACCCTTAGGGAAGCAATGCACCAGACAAGGTATCTGAAGCTTATTCAAAAGGGGTTTTCTACAGCCAAGCCGACCAATGACTAACTCGATGTACAACTTAAGTTTTTAATTGATTTTATGAGTAACATGTCCGGGCATGCATACAATAAGTAAGCTAACTAGTCAATAATAGCCCTCTATTAAAAATGAAAAAATAAATAATGTATTCAAAGCCTTTGCCATGACACTCAACATTGAACTCAGGTGCATCCTGTTTCCACTGATCATCCTTGAGACGTTTCTACAACTTGATTGGAGTCCACCTGTGGTAAATTCAGTTGATTGGACATGATTTGGAAAGGCACACACCTGCCTATATAAGGTTCCACAGTTGACACAAGTTCAGCTTCCAACAGGACAACAACCCTAAGCACACAGCTTAACAAAGGAGTGGATTTGCGACAACTCAATGAATGTCCTTGAGTGGCCCAGCCAGAGCCCAGACTTGAACATGATGGAGCTTGAGAGGTCCTGCAAAGTAAAATGAAACTGCTCAAAAATAGGTGTGCCAACCTTTTAGCCCCATACTCACAAAGACTTGAGACTGTAATTGCTGCCAAAAGGTGCTTAATTGTATTTTTGTTCTTAATTTTTGCAAATCTAATAAAATTTTTATGCATAATAGCACCACTGTGTGGTTGATAATACAATAATGGCTGTACATTTTTCAAGATCATACTTGTCAACATATGTAAGTAGAATTAGTAAACCATTATCATTATAGGACTTGTTCCGAGTATTTGTGCAAAACTATGCCTCCACACATGTTCATTGGTCAATAGCAGACATGTTTTTTAAAAAACAGACTTTTTGCTTTTGCGGACCTTGGCCCATAGACGCTAAATATCACTCAATATAAGTGAAGATCAGTAATTTTCGGCCAGAGGAGTTATTTTTTTTAAATCCAAAATGGCTGAAAATCATGGCTGACTTTATGGGTCCCAATGGCAAAATATTCATAGTACGGTAGACCAATGTGGTAATTTCCAAAACTCTAGGTCACAAGGAGTGGGCATGGTGAGCTTGCAAAAGTGAGACTTTGAAAGCTTGTTACAGCGCGGACCTAATATTTCCTTGAGGCAAAATTGTTTTCCAAAAAGATTTGGACTTTCATGAGCAGTTTAAAAATTTGGGTTGAGATTCAGTGATGGGGCAGAATTTTTTAAATGTGTCAGCATTCAAATAGCTGTTGCTTGGCAACCATGCAATAGATCCATCACATCATTGTAGATGTGGAAATTGTTTCCATTACCTGACACATTTCGCTAACACCAGCTTAGTGAACTGCTGAAACCCTAATAATAATAATAATAATAATGAACCAGAACAAATATAATAGGGTTTCACCAGTGAACTGCTGAAATCCTAAAAATGAACCGGAAAAAACACCATAGATGTACTGCTGACCAACTATTTATTTTTAATATGTGGCAGGCACGTTTGCCTGCTTTAAACTGGAAGTGACTAAAGGGTCTATGCACATTGACGGGTCGAACTACACCGCCAACTGCTATGCCACTAGAGCAGCCATTTTAAGTCAATGACCACAACGTCAGACTGCAAGCATGACCCTTAAAGCATACATTGAAGCAATCGTGTACATGACCAAAAACACACAAACAAAAATACACTTGTGACATGCATTCCAGAGAGTAGACCGCATCTGCTATTTTAGTGGATGTGCAGTGGTGGGTACTGAGTATGGTTACATTCCTGAAGCAACAGCAGATCAGTACCCTTGTAACAGAGAAGCTACCATCAATTTCAGACAAAAATTGCTTGCAATGCAAACAATACTCATTTTGAAAATTAGCGTGCATTGCATTCTGCAAGCAGCATATTATTTATGTGTGAACATAACAATTTGCACCCTTTGTTTTAAAAACAAGTGTGGGATAAATGTAGTTATTTTTTATACAAGTTAATACAGTGGAGGAAAAATGTTTGGATCCCCTGCTGATTTTGTACATTTGCTTACTGTCAAATAAATTATCAGTCTATCATTTTAATGGTAGGTCTATTTGAACAGTGAGAGACAGAATAACAACCAAAACATCCAGAAAAAAACATTTTAAATAAGTTATAAATAGATTTGCATTTTACTCCGTGAAATAAGTATTTGATCCCCTATCAATCAAGATTTCTGGCTCCCAGGTGTCTTTAATATTGGTAACAAGCTTCAAGAGTGTCTTAGGTTACTGCACAAAAACCAAAACATTTAATTAGTAAAACACCATCATATTTTTTTTTTTATATATTTGAATCTTTGACAGTTTGTATAAACAAGAGGTTGTTCTTTCTACAGTAAAGGTACTGTGATAAGATCATGCTCCAACATACTACCAGATACGTGCCAATTTGCATCCACCCCTTGAATGGAATGAGACTGCTGAAGCTTTTGTGTGTGTTTGTGAGATTAAGTGGATTTAGTGCATTAGTGTAGTGTGCGGGAATGAGTATATAGTTGGTGTGTGTAATTTTCAGTGCTATCTCTCACTACGTGCCTCTATAAGGATAAGCAAAGAATTTGAAGAGCAGACATCCACCCCCGCACCACCCATCTCCATTCCTAGCTCTTGCTCACTTTCTTCCTCTATCACGTCCTCTCTTCCCCTTGATCAGATCATGAAATAAATAGACAATTGGTTTGCTACTAAAAACTTAGTCAACTAGGGAATTCATTGACATCCTCTGGGACAAAACCTTATAACAACAGGAAAATGTATGTTTTTGTAATAATATAATGCGGTCCGGCTTTAGTAAACTTTCTTTGGACAACAAAGGTTATTTATTGTGCATGCAGAACCAATTTTACAAATCAAACAGACATTTTTCCGATATTTACCTTGCAGTATGTCTTATTAACTACGGAAATATTTTATGAATAAATACAAATTTAAAAATACATGTTGTATGTTAAAGAGGGAAGAGACTTCTCTAGGCTATTGCAGGGGACAAGTGTTCTCCTCAAAAACAGGAAAAAAACACTTTTACATTTAAGTCACTCTTATCTACAGCAACTTACATTAACAATTGCATACATTTTAATCCTGGCCTCCTGTGGAAATCAAACTCATAATCATAATTTTAATGAATGCTACACAGAGAAAGCAATACCCAATTCAAGAAGAAAAAGAATGACCAAGATGAATTATTATGCAACATTAGTTCAAGGCTGATTCAATTATTTACCTTTAATACAAGGCAGGCAGGTTTGACTATAAACAAAATAAACAGTTTGGAGAGACTAAAGGGCCCATGCATGTTCTCAGGTGCAATAACACCACTGGCTGCTTCAGCATTGGGTAGGCCATTTTAAGTCACCAAGAATTCTGAGAATGGTGTGACAAATTGAAAAAAGTTTTGCGAGGGAGCTGTATTCTTTTGGGACAAAACAGATAGAAGATGACCGTGATCAAAGGATGGCGAGAAAGACAAAAAACTATTGCCTCAGTACAAAAGTGGTATGCGGGTTGGTAAGTCATAGTGCCTAATACATTGGTCCATGTTACGGACAGGCAATTGGAGCAGATGTGTTTAATATAAGCTGCCTGCGCAACAGTACAACTAACAACAACATTTTATTTCTGCTCTTTCCACCACCCACAAAATGCTTCAGAGTCAGGAAATGACCCAAGCACTTGGTGGCTTTCAGCCTTCTTTCAAACAAATATTAAGCCTGCGTATTTAAAGAGAGCTTTGAGAAACATTAACTTCCATGAAAATGCAGGAGAAAAGGGATAAATGGGATCCAATCCTCAACGGATGTTATAAACAGATCTTTTATTTTGTTTAATTCATAAAAAAGAAACAATTTCCTTGACTTAGGAAGCCCTCAGGCCATATACAAACCAAAGGATTATAACAACACAATGCCTTCCGTTGGTTTCATTGCATTTTTCCTAAATAAAACAAATATATTAAATATCAGCAATTACAGGATACAAGCACCACCACACCAACAATGCAATGGAGTCCCTATCTGATTGAAGACAGGAGAAATTGGCAATGTGACAATATGACGCCAACCATTGACATCCCATTATCAGTGGGAGAAACAGTAGACATAAATGCACAAATAATAATCACGCTACATTAAAGACCTTTTAATTACAAGTTAATACTACCTCCAACCCATCCAGGTTTTGGTAGTTTTAGACCACCAAATGTGAACAGTAGCTCCCAGACATAACAATACAATATTATGACCGCAGAAGACACAATTACACAAGTGTTATCTGTAATTTTCACGGCACCTCCTGATGCCGTGCCCTCTCCTGGTCGCGTAGCACCCCGGCGTTCGACGTTGCTGGCCTTTAAGTTGCCATCGTACTCGAATGTCCTGTTTTCCCATGTCCTGTGAACACACCCTTCCTGATTACCTGCCAGCTGCATCTAATGTAGTTGGCTACTTAATCCCCTGTGTGTCTTGTCTCTGTGTCTCTGTGATTGTTACCGGTTATGTGTATACGGTTGTAGTCATTACACAACCTAAACTCTCTGATACGTCTGCAAACTCTGCTATTCTACATCCTGAAATAAAGGGATTTATCAGCCTACTACCTGCGCATTGGTCCACTCATTACACACTCATCACAGCAATCACCAAGTATTTTCTGTTCTCTGGGTTTTTTCTGTTGTTTTTAATCATTGTACCGTGTCAACATGCATACGCTGTGAAACAGACTTTGGTCTCAGTCAGTGTTCCTTGTTAAAAAAGGTCTAATAATAGTTATACAGCAATATTGCAATTTGGTGTTTTGCAAAATACTCAGTAATGCGATTTGATATTGAGGTATATTGCGATTCATTATTCACTAAACTAACTAAACTAAACTTTGCTGGTTTTCCTTTTAGTAGCTTAGGCTAAATCATTTACCAATTTACTTATGTTCCAGCTAAGCATTTGACCCGAGTAGTAGCCCTCACAGTTAACTTGCTACTTTCAGTTGTCAGTTGTGCATGAAACAAATAATAAAGCTTTTCAGTTTTGTACAACATTACATTATAATGCCACGATATGGCATTATTATATTATTAGATTTATGATTAACAATCAAACATATGATTAATAATGAATTAAGGTGTTCTAATGAATAGTTTGTTTGCCATTGAGTCAGTATTGCAAAGTAGGTAAAGGAACTAAATTAGGATAAAATTGAGTCATTAGAAAACTGTTTGTTAAACAAAACTTTGGTTAAATGTTGGGTTAAAACTAACCTTCATCTGGGTGATCACGGATATGTTATTTTTTAACTGTTAATTTGGTTGCATATGTCAGATTTATCACATGAATAGTTATAGAATAGAAAAAAAGCTATCAAACCGTGTCTACTTAATAAATATCAAAATAAATAGATGGTAGGTATGATTTTTTGCTCTCTTGTAAAATAGTTTTTACCAAAATACAGTTGTTTATGTATATTACATTCTGTGGTCACTGAATTTTGTAGTTTTTTTTTTTTTTGTTTGTTTATTTTGATTCCCCTCAAAATTTATGTATTTGATCTTATTTTAAAATACATTTTAATGTAATCTCTGAGCCCTGCCCAGCATGTGAGGAACATGCATTCAGGTATAATACACCAGCACGACAGAGGACAGCATCAGAGGAAGGGGAAAAAAGTTGTTGTTTATTTGTATTTGTCATTTGATCCACCTTAATATTAAAATGTTTTTATTTTGGGTTCCATGCCCTCTACTTTGGAATGTATTTTTGTATCACCTTTTTTGCCCCTCAATCATAATCCCTCGTGAAAATGTATGTTGTCTGGCTCGTTCATCCACTGTCTCAATTGTTTTTTGTTCTTGTTGGCAACATTTACAACACATACAAACATACACTGCCAAAATGCATTACTCACTATACATATACTCACTATGCAAAAAAAGTTCTTAACATAAAGATCTACCGCTTTCATTGAAAACTTGTTCTTAACAATAGACTGGTACAGTCTTGCATAGCCACGATGATCTTATGCTAAAAAAAGCTTTGTCAACCAACAGCCTACTGACCACACAATCCAGTAGTTGGCTGTAAAGTTTCAGCAAAAATGGTGTGTATAATGATATTGTATTTTTCTGGCATGCCAATTCCTGTTTTCCTTAGTTAGGAGGAAGCTTTACATTGTTGCCTCTAATTGTGGACACTATGGGCCGGTTTCACAGACACAGATTAAGTCTAGTCTAGGACTAAAACATGTATCAATAGAAAACGCCATTGAGCTTGTTGTTTTAATCCTTGACTAGTCTTAATCTGTGTTTGTGAAACATAAGAGTTGAGTATGTCCACTCACCACTGTATGGATCCTTGTTTGTGTCCAGTTCATGGTTTGCAGCCCTTTTTGTTTTTGTACTTACTGAAAGAAGGAATTAAAGGATGTTTCCTGAATCTCACACTGCTCCACGTGGCCTTCCTACCGGCAACCCTGGCACATGGATTATAATAATTTGTGCAACTTCTGTAGTGCTTTTTATTATAGAAAGTAAGCAAAATAAAATAAAACGACTAGAATCCTCTGACAGAGCTGATACAAGTTAACAACATAAAAGATTGGTATATCATCTTTAACAAAATCACGATTCCATACTAGATTTATCAGATGTTGATGGTGGCAGGAAGCAGTGTCAGGGGTCATAATAGGTTTTCAGATACAGTTGACCTACTTTTCAGGCAGACGCCGGTGCATGCCCCAAATAGAATCTTAGGGATATCTCTGCCATTAACACTGTAGCTATAATAGAAATGCAGGCATGCAGGCATTACATGGACCCATACATTCCTTCTCAACAGGGCTACAACTGAAACCCAATTCATGGCGTGCCTTCTTCTCAAATCACAGAGCACTTCCATGCAGTGTGAGACAGTTTAACTCTTTTGTCAGACGGAGACTTCGTTTTATCACAAGCTCTAGCTGACTCTGTCACTTCCGGTCACTCTTGGGTGACACATTGCATAACCAAGAAATCCAGGAAACGGAAATTAAAACCTTGACTTAACAGCTGCAGCTAACCACCAATTACTTACATTTTATAAGGTTTAATGCTAACAAAACAAGCTGTCCATGCTCAGTTATTTTCAGTGGATATGTTGTTTGTCAGCTTGCTGTAGCAATGGCAGGTCCCAGCTCTGTGTGGCCTTGCCTAAAATGTCTGGTTTTGGGTGTGGTCTCATCTGTGGTTGTCAATGGTTGAGGGCTCTAGGCACTCCTTATTGTGTATTGTCTAGCTGCGCCACAGGTCAAAGGTCAACAGCTGCAACTCAAAGGACATAGGTCCTGAGGCTTGTGGTCAATGTCCGGAATGTTCACCTTGGACTGTTATAGAAACACAAATAAGAACAGCTTCTAAAGTGATCAGCTCTGAAATAGTCTCCACTAAAGTACTTCTCTGAATTGACGCACTTTGGAGATGTGCAGTATACCTTTATCCTCAAAAGTGTGTCTCTGGAACATATACAACTGCCACAGATATAAACACAAAATAAGGAGAATTCCAGCTGGAAAACGGGAAATGCAGGGCTCTACAGTGCAAGTATTTCATTTGCATTTGCCCCTAAAAACGTAGAAAATATTTACGAGCACATTGTGCAAATAAAGAATAGAAGAACAACTGCAATCTATTTTTCCCACGCTGCTAATAAAAAAATACAAGTCCCACATTCCACAAGCGCCAGCCATAGAATTTTCTGTGATGACGCAGTCCAGTCAGAGTGAGAAAGGGGAAAAAAGTACTGATATACAGGTGCATCTCAATTTAAATATGGTGGAAAAGTTAATATTTTCCATAATAAAAAAATGTTACATCTTCATTCACTACACATTAAAGTGAAATATTTCAATGCCTTTTTTGTTTCAATCTTGATCACTCGGTTTATAGCCGGAAAAAAAAAAATCTCAAAAGCATACATCTCAAAAATATTAAAATAAAACCAACCTGAAAAAGTATCAATCAGCTAATTAACTCCCTGAGCATATCTACACACAACCACAATAAATGGAGAAGACTGCTGAATTGACAGTTGTCCAGAAGACACGCATTGACACCCTCAGCAAAGAGGTCACTGCTGAAAGGGCTGGCTGTTCTCAGAGTGCTGTATCAAAGTATATTCATGGAAAGATGACTGGAAGAGAAGTGTGATAGGAAAAGTTGCATAGGCAACAAGGATGACTGCAGCCTTTGTAGGATTCTACAGCAAAGATGATTCAAGAACTCGGGGGAGCTTCACGAGGAGTGGACTTAGGCTGGAGTCAGTACATCAAGAGCAACCACGCACAGACGTGTCTAGGAAATTGGCTACCGACGTCACATTCCTTGTGTCAAGCCACTCTTGAACCAGAGACAACGTCAAAAGCGTCTTACCTGGGCGAAGGAGAAAAATAACTTGAACGTTGCCAAAGTCCTCTTCAGATGAAAGTAACATTTTTCATTTGGAAATCAAGGTCTTCAAGTCTGGAGGAAAAGTGAAGGGGCACAGAATCCAAGTTGCTTGAATTCCAGTGTGAACTTTCCACATTCAGTGATGATTTGGGGTGCCATGTCATTTGCCCCAAACATGTAGAGTAAATCAATTAACATACTTCTGAAACCTTTGCAGGTGTTTTGAGTTAATTAGCTTTTCTTATTACAAAATATATTTTTTATTCTGATATTTTTAGATACTGGATTTTTTATATCAATCAATCAATCAAGTTTATTTATATAGCACAATTCATACATATATGCAATTCAATGTGCTTTACAAGACAAGACAATAAAAGAGAAATAAAAAGAGAAAATTAAAAAATAACTTTAAAAGAATTAAAAGAGCAATACAATTTGATAACTAACAGTCCATCTACCACTTATCCTCTATTCGCCCGTCCACACATTCACTCAGTAAACATCCAATGCAACTCAGGTCTCGTTATACAAACAGCCTGATATTTTATCCGTGGATAAATACAATATAATATGATTCTTTTCCCATGCGCTGTAAGCCTTAATCAACATGATTAAAACAAAAAAGGCTTAAAATGTTTCACATTGTGTAATGTATCTAGAACAAATAAGTGTCCTTTTTTGTTTTAAATTATGGGGAAATTTTTTTTAATGTTTTAGATGCACTTGTAGGATTATAAGTTAACGTACAGACATCGCTAAAAATAAAGCCCATTTAATTTAAGCAAATAGAACGGATTCCTCTTTCTCCTCATCTCTTTTTTGCTTAAAATAAATGAAACAGGCTTTATTTTTAGAAAGAGCCAGTCTATAAGGGGGGTTCCCAAGGTTATACTAATGAAGCCTCTTCACAAGGCTTACCTAAGGGGGCTAACGTTAAGGATTAACGTTAACACATGCAAAAAATCCCAGTCTGCACTGTTGGAAATTGGAATATCTACAGGAACAGCCATGCCTCTCCCTTTTCTGAAACTGATTCCTAGACACTGTGTGTACACAAATCCACCAGTCAACCTTGGTTTTAGCATGGTAAGTTAGTTTATGTTGTTGCTCGTCTAAGATAGAATTGTATTTCCACTAAAACATATTATAATCACATACCTAACCAATTTTATGCAGAGCATAAATAAATTACATATTTGATCCTGAATAATGTTTGTGGATAAACATCTTTGGGTACCTTGCCTACCTTATGCCTTAGCCTATTTAAGTTATCTACCTTATGGCATTTGAAAATATTTGAATAAAGACACGCATTTGGCTGTGGCAAAACACCTATCAAAATGCTAACCTGAACACCATTTCAACCACATATTAGCCTAATAATGAAACATAAATAAATGGATGGAAAAAGGAAATAAGAAAATATGTAATAAGAAAATAATATTAAACTAGAAAAGGCGAAATTCCAAGGAAATTGTAGTGGGGTCGCCGTCGCAGCAGCCGTTGTCCAGCTGTGTCCGGTGTCCAGCTGTGTACTGGCAGTAAATTAACACAGATAAACCCCCTAGTACTTAGCTGGCCATGTCCCAAATACAAAAACAAAGATGTCCCATTAGCTAGCTACCTTTCTCCCGCATAAAAAAGAATGAATAGCTGGCAAAATGGTATCAAATTAACTTCAACCTTATGTAATATTTGCTTGGTCTAGCACACTAACAGCACAATGAATCGCACAAGGCTCGAAGGGAGCAGTGAGGTTGTTATACAACAAACTAGAGACCAGGAGGTGTAATAATATTAGGTTGTAAAAATATACGTTTACAAAGATATAAATGAATACCTGAAAATAAATAAATGAATTGCAATTATAAGCTATTACAATTTGTTTAAACATCACCTAAGTGCACCACTTATTTTCTCGCCATCTTAAAAGAAATGTATATATAGTTTTATATAAGTACAACTTTCTGATTACAACAGATACACCCCACTGTCCAACAGCACAAATGGGGTGATCAGATCACACACACCCACACACACACACACACACATTGAACAGAATGAAATGTTCCTTAGCACAAGGTCTTCTTAACCGGGTCTTTGTCCAAAAAAACAACTAGATAGTCTTCATGGGTAGGCTCGCTATTCAAAGGTGTAAATCCCAATATAAAAACCTGACCTGTGCATAGGTCGAACGGGCCAAAACTTAAATTTGATTCATAGAATAACTAACAGCAGAAAATAAGTAGGAAATATAATATTTGTTGTGAACAATGCTATCTTTAAATCATATGCATATAAATTATTTACCACAAGAAGTGATTCATGAAATACAACTATCAAATAGCATTGACTGCACAAAACATCTCACTTGGCCAGATATTGCCTAGTTCAGAGAGGAACCATGAAAAGGCTTCACACTTTCCATGTAAGCACAATGCTAAAAATATTGTTTAGCACAATTTTATCTAGAACCTTCACTTCTTTCAGTTGTAACCACTAGAGGGTCAACTTGGCCTTGTGCTTAGGGTCATTGTCATACTGGAAACTCCACAAGTGTCCCATGTGCAGCTTTTATGCAGAAGAACGCAAATTGTCTTCCAGTGTTTTATGATAACATGCTGCACTCATCTTGCCATAAATTCTCACAAGATTTCCGCTCACACACCCCCAAAACCTCAGTGGGCCACCACCATGTTTCACAGTGAGGAAGGTATTATTTTCACTATAGGCCTTGTTGACCCCTCTCCAAACATAGTGCTTATGGTTGTGACCATCAAGTTCTATTTTGTTCCATTACCTTGTTACGCGGGTTTTTTTACAGTTCTTTTCCGCTCCCCATGGCTCAGTATCTAACCTGCTTAATGCATCCACGTGGGAGCTAACAAACTCATTGACTATTTATTCACAGACACTAATTGAAATGTAAAAAGCTGCAGGTGTGGGAAAGGAACCTTTAATTGCCATTTTAAGCTGTATGCATCACCTTGTGTGTCTGTAACAAGGCCAAACATTCAGGGGTATGTAAACTTTTGATCAGGGTCATGTGGGTGATTTCTGTTATCATTATGATTTAAAAAGTAGCCAAACCACTGTGATCAAACACTGCTTCATATGATCACTATCTATCCTTCACTAAAATCATTTTGTTTGCGTATTTTCAAAATCAGTTCAATGGGCTGGGAATCAATAAAAATAAAACGTATTAAAACGTACAATTTGCTCTGATTAATCGATGTACTCACGTGTTGTAAAATCACAATAATAAAGCAATAAACACAATGAAGTATATATTAAATATAACATATTACATCTTGTAATATGTAAACAAAACTGTAAACAAAACTACAGAGTAGTCATTCCCATAAATTATATGCAGCAACATTATAAACAACAAAGCTTTAAAGGCCCAATCCCAATGTCTCCCCCTAAACCCTCTTGACATGATTTGGGGGTTATGAGGAAAATTGATGCATCTTCCTGGGATTTGTGTGACAGACACATTTGGAGAACGTTGGAGTTACGCCCTGCACTCAAGTCTTAGGGAACAAAGCTTACACAGGAGTTATAAAGTGGGACTTTACCAAGTTAGCACTGGGTTGCAGAGCAATAACATTGGCCTAAAGGCTGGCTTGGCTATTTATAAAGATCAAGCCATCAGATCAAAATAATGACCCTCAATATCTTCCAAACAATCCAAATGCATCTGGAACTCAACAAGGATTCCAGTATTCCCACAGGTGTCATACGGAATGTTACTTTAGCCACCACCAAAGAGTGCATTACCATTAAATCTATGGGTAACTTCAATCCCACAGCGATATTTTTAACTATGCAGAATATAGGCGTTGCATGTCTAAGAAGCTTAAAATTAAACAAATAGAAGACTATTTGTTGTCATAGAGAGTTAAAAATGTTGTCATAGAGAGTTAAAAATAAGACTATTTGAGTCATAGAGAGTTGTAAAACTCTCTATGACTCTCTGCAGTCAGAAGAGCCTTACATGAACAATCCTGTTTGTCAACGGGGAGCAGGAACCTAAAAACGACTCCGGTTTTACCCCTGAATCCTGCTCCCATTTATGAGCTATAAATGCCCCCATCGCAAAAAATTACACAAGTCTGTAAAACACAATCCTTGTTTTCTCTCCTAAAACAAGACAGACATCAATGAGTGGGATAATTCCAATTAACTCAGTCGCAGTCCTGCTTCTGCTCAGTTCCTGAACGTGTATTTGATTAGGTAAAGAAGACTTGGGTTAGAAGAAGAATCACCAGCGTGCAGCTAAATGGTCAACCATAGGGTCCCAGAAGCAATAAAAGGGCATGTGTTACTTACCTAGTTGTGCCGAGCGTCCACCAGATAAATTGTTCTTCTAAATAAATTGAACTTTTCACAGCTGGTCAACACAACCCAAAAAAGACAACATTTTGTATTTCCTACCTATTATATCCCTTGTTTTGCAATCAGACCTGTTTTATCTCCCAAAGAGTGATCTGGGGAACTTGTTGTTTAGGTATACTTTTTACCCTGCTGAATCCTATTCGAACTACTGTAATCGAATATCTGGATTTCAGCTGACTGCTTTGAGAGTCGAGCTGTTGACATTGCCCCTCTATATCTCCTTGCTCTCTTTCTCAACCCTCACCCCTCCCCTTACGGATTCTAAACCCTGCATATGGTAGCATACTTGTGTTAGGCTGCAGACTAGTGGGACACTGTTGGAAAGATACAAAGAGAGAAAGAGCGACAGAGACAGCAAAAGAGGGGTGAAAGGAAATGACCCTCAGCAACTTGTGCTTCAAACTAAACGCCACCCCCTTCCTTCCCCTTAGCGCTGCTCCTTTCCTTCATCCCTATCCAAGGCATTCCCATTCCCAGCGGAAAATAAGTGGGGAGAACTAAACGCCCAGATGACCCCTTACTATGTCCCACACACACACACACACACAAATACACAAACTCTCCCTAAAACATAATTAAAAACAACTCCGGTTAACAAGCTGGTAACTCCCAAGGTCCAAAGCCTGGTTCTATTTACAAAGCCATGCAAAGGGACATGGAGCCTTCATTGTACAAACACATTTGGTACACACATTATTAGGTCACCTAAATAACATGTACTGCAAAATCTGATAACGAGGCCATGGGGAATTATATTAAATGATCTTATGGCGATAGTGTAAGGGGTTGGTGAGTGCAAAGAAAAGCATCAGACATGTTATACTCTTTTTACATGAAGCTGATACACTTTGCATAAACATGCACCGGAAATGTACTATAAAGAAATTGTTCTCCCAAGAAGATTCCACAGAATCATATTGCAAAACAACATGACGACACAACATAAATTAATCCCTATCCAAACAATACCAAGTGGGAAGAGAATTATTTCTAACATTTACATATCCAAATAACATATCCACAATACCCCTCGATTACACTAATTCACAGGAATAGAATTCAAGAAACCAGCAAAACATCCACCTAAAAAATAAACAGATTACCTTTGTCCATATATGAAAGTTCATCAAGCTACTAACCAACATATGAAAGTTATGCCACATGACTTAAGATAGATTGTGCTGAAAGGTAGCTGTGAAGTATCTGATCAACTGTGAAAATATTTGTTTGATACCTCTCAGTTAAACATTCACACTGCCTCAATAGCTTTAAAACCACTTCAGACGGCATGCGATCTACAGCGCTAATGCTCTATACTAGTACTCTGCCGTATTATTTTCAACTCTACTAACCAGTAACTCTGGTGATCTGAAAATCTTTTTTACGTATTTTTCAGTACAAAATGATGCCATTGAATAATTGTGCCAGAGCCTGTCAAAAACCTCCATGAAGTTGTTTCTTTCTCAAGGAAAACATATTTGCCAGACTCTAGGGACGCATATTAGGCTGCATCTAGCTCCCAGCCTGGCTTGTCAACTTGCCGCTCTCTTTCTCATTGGAGATCCTTGGGTGAACATGCACCGCACCCTGGGTAATTACACGTTACTGCTCACTGCATCCCCGAGTCTTGGTTCCATATTTACCCTCGCTTGTTGATAACGGGAAGCTGAATGTTTTATTGAAGCATTCCACAGACAAAATCTTTCACTCCTAATGTGTGGAACAGAATGACGGAAGGTACCGGTCAATCACTTTCCACTTACAGAGAGGCTTGGGAGGTGCATGCTTGTGTCTATTCAGCTTGAAATCGCTGTGCAAGAGCATTGAAAAGAGGCATTTTATTAGAACTTTACACAGTCTTTCAACAGAGGCAATCTATTTTTTGTTTTAGAAATTTAGCAGATGCTCTTATCAGGAGCAAAATACGAGAGCAATTACGGTTAAGTGCATATTTATGGGGCACATGGATATATTTTTCAACTAATTTGCATAAACAATTCAAAAACATCCTCTGAGAACATCTTTCCTGTGCACCTTACATTGTTTAAATGGAACCAGACAGAATTGACAAGTGTCCTTCTGTGGTTGTCGGAGCTAAATCACTAAAAGGTGACGTTTTCTTTAATGCATTATTGAGGGTTTCTATTGGGCAGAGTAAATCTATTTTGGTTTGTTTTGCTCAGTGCTTGAAGTGTTCTCCCTGGTGCCAGCACAGAAATTAACTGTCAAAAGATTGCTGCTGCGTGCCTATGCAGGAGCATAAATTTGACATTGTTAAAAGCTAAAAACAAAACTCTCGACATTAGTAAGAAATAGCATCATGTAGTGCCCATCTGCTACAAGAAACTCTACCCCATTGTTCAACTATTATCCTTCTTTTAAAACAACCCACAGGCAGCATCCAACTAAACTGCCAAGTAACAACAATTTAGCCTGACCTGTGCCTACCAGTCTTAAATATTTCAGCTTGCATGGCTCACCCAGTAGGGTACTGGGTCTCTGAATACCTCTTTTGTCAAAGACAATACTGGACCGATTTGAAGGTCAGCCAACTGCATGCTCACTCAAATCTTTTCACTGTCTGCTTGGACGTGTGCCTGAAAACGTTTTGAAAATGCTTCATGATGAAAGCATCATCAACTTTACCAATCATTTTATTGTAAGGATGAATTGTTTTGAGTTCTGACTGCCCAAAAAACTAATAATAAACATATACACTACTGGTCAAAGGTTTTAGAACACCTCCCTTTCTACAGTTTTTATATAAACTCAAGCAATTCGAGTCAAGTGAATTAACTGAATCGGTAAAAAGGCAAGCAGTAAACAGCCAGAGTAAACTGCCAAAAATATTAAGTTACCAAAAACTGAAAAAAATATACATGCTGGAAAAAGTTAGTTAGAAAAGTGTTTTTCAGTAAAAAAAAAAGAAGAAAAGACTTACAAAACCTCTGTCTATATAAAAGCTGTGTTGGAACAGACTGGGCTACTTACACGCATTATTTGGACAGTATTGAACCGCAATTTAAATTAACAAAAGCAGACCAATATAATCCTTTTAAGTGTAGGTCTTTTCTTGCAAAGAAAGAAGAACGCAAAAAATGTTATGAACAAATGTATGTATATTTTCAAAAAACTGTTGAAAATACACACACACACACTTTTTTTTTTTTTGATATGCAAATTAGGTATGTTCTCATTAAATATGCGCCGATTTGCATGTTAAAAAAATCCATATTCCAGAACATGGATTCAAGTCAGATGGATTTTTTTTTATTACTATTGTGATTACACACCAAATGGTGACACATTTACAGAGGGGTTTAGCAAAATTATGTTTTTTGATGGATTTATAAAAAAAAAACACCATTCATATGTGTGACGGACCCTTTTTACCCATATATTTACAGATGAAATGCCACATAAAATGAAAGAAAATAAAAATACCTCCGTAAATATCTTTCTATAACACCTAAGTACTAGTGTGTAAAATAATGCTGATCTACCTGCCTTAAAGGGTGAGAAATATGACTTGGCATATGTGAAACATGTCTTTTATTTTTATTTTTGTAGAAAACATAAAAGTGACTAGGCAAAACACATTTCTTTTATTCCTTATGGGATCCATATATAACTAAAGGTCATAACAAAAGATCACAATCATAAAACAAAACATGGCCACAAAGAAAGAAAAGTAAATGACCCCTATTCAGAGGTCTGCATACCCTTTGTTCTTAATACGGTGTATTGCACCCTTTAGCATGAATGACAGAATGCAGTCTTTTGAAATAGTTGTGAGGTCCCCAAATTCTTGCAGGTGGCAAAGCTGCCCATTAGTCTTGGCAAAATGCCTCAAGGTCATGCAAAGTCTTTGGTCGTCTTGCATGAACCGCAATTTGAGTGGCTCGATGATATTATGGTCAGGAGACTGATGGCCACTCCAGAACCTTCACCTTTTTCTGCTTTAACCACTGGAGGGTCAACTTGGCCCTGTGCTTAGGGTCCGGACAGTCCATTTTATGATAACATGCTGCATTCATCTGCCCATCAATTTTCACAAGATTCCCTGTGCCTTTAGCGCTCACACCCCCCAAAAACTTCAGTGAGCAACAAACATGCTTTACAGTGGGAATGGTATTCTTTTCGCTATGAACCTTGTTGACTCATTTTGTAACTGGGCTTTTTTGGGGCATTGGGGCAGTAAAGGCTTCTTTCTGGCAACTCAACCATGTAGCCAACTTTTGTACAAGTATCGTCGTATTGGGCTCTTTGAAACAACAACAGTTGCTTTTTCCAGAGCAGGCTGTATATCTCCTGAGGATACCTGTGGGTTTTTCTTTGTATCTCGAACCATTCTTCTGACAGTTGTGGCTGAAATCTTTCTTGGTCTGCCTGACCTTGGCTTCGTATCCCAAATTTTCCACTTCTTAATAAGTGATAGAACAGTACTGACTGGAATTTTCAAGGGCTCGGATACCTTTATATCCTTTTCCATCTTTATATAGTTCCATTACCTTGTTACATTGGTCTTTTGACAGTTCTTTTCTGCTCACCATGGCTCAGTAACTAGCCTGTTCAGTACATACAGTGGGGAGAACAAGTATTTGATAAACTGTTCGATTTTGCAGGTTTTCCTACTTACAAAACACGTAGAGGTCTGTAATTCTCAATCACAGGTACACTTCAACTGTGAAAGACGAAATCTAAAACAAAAATCCAGAAAATCAAACCTCGTGGGACATCAATGATCATGAGGAAGGTGAGGGATCAGCCCAGAACTACACGGCAGGACCTGGTCAATGACCTGAAGAGAGCTGGGACCACATTCTCAAAGAAAACCATTAGTAACACACTACGCCATCATGGATTAAAATCCTGCAACGCACGCAAGGTCCCGCTGCTCAAGCCAGCGCATGGCCAGGCCCGTCTAAAGATTGCCAATGACCATCTGAATGATCCAGAGGAGGAATGCGAGGAGGTCAAGTGGTCTGATGAGACAAAAATAGAGCTTTTTGGTCTAAACTCCACTCGCCGTGTTTGGAGAAAGAAGAAGGATGAGTACAACCCCAAGAACACCATCCCAACCGTGAAGCATGGAGCTGGAAACATCATTCTTTGGGGATGCTTTTCTGCAAAGGGGACAGGACGACTGCACCGCATTGAGGGGAGGATGGATGGGCCATGTATCGCGAGATCTTGGCCAACAACCTCCTTCCCTCAGTAAGAGCATTGAAGATGGGTTGCGGCTGGGTCTTCCAGCATGACAACGACCCAAAACACACAGCCAGGGCAACTAAGGAGTGGCTCCCTGCTGCAGTGTGTGCAAACCTGGTCAAGAACTACAGGAAACGTATGATCTCTGTAAATGCAAACAAGTGTTTCTGTACCAAATATTAAGTTCTGCTTTTCTGATGTATCAAATATTTATGTCATGCAATAAAATGCAAATGAATTACTTAAAAATCATACAATGTGATTTTCTGGATTTTTGTTTTAGATTCCGTCTCTCACAGTTGAAGTGTACCTATGATAAAAATTACAGACCGATACATGCTATGTAAGTAGGAAAACCTGCAAAATCGGCAGTGTGTGAAATACTTGTTCTCCCCACTGCATGAAGCTTCCTGACAGAGACCAGGCTTCAATACCTGCTTCTATGCTACACTGGTATGTCCCATCTTCATGTCTGTCTCACTCTGTTCTTTCCAGGATTTATTGACAATGACTATCAAAGTAAATATGCATAGATAATGAGAGCTGAATGTAGCCTCTAAATAAATATAAAAAAATTGCTGATATGCCAAACAAACCCCGTATAATTAACAAAATTTAGCAAAAATCGAAGAACTCAACTTATACCATTTTCAACTGGGCAAAAGTCTCTGCAGTTCTAGACTAAATGAAAGCTGTGTTTGACATTTATTTCACTGATTTAAAATGTTCACACATTAGCACTCGTACGTAACATTAATTGCGTCTGTCTGCAAACAGCAATTGTTTGTGATGCAGTAGCTAAAACCTTGTTGACAGTTTAAGCTAACCCAGACATCGTGTCAAGGTTTATTGCGGGAGTAGAGCCCCCAACAAACGCAAACCAAACTGTTCAGGCCAAGGAGATCACTCCTACCATAGCCATTACGAGTGAACGCTCGTAATTTCATCCATCAAAAAGAATGACTTTGTGAAAGAGGACAATACAATGAAGGTGTTCCAAAAACATGGAGTTTAAGGACGGAGTTATGTTTTGCAGTGTGTCGTGTCAACTTAAAGGAAAAGTGCAGAGGCAAATCCTTTATTGTTGGTGCTACAACCATGAAACTGGAGAATATTTCCCAAGAGCTCAACATTGTACCTCAGTCGCCAAGGCCCAGCCTCTACCCCTCCAGGCAACCTCATCAGTAAAGGCCAAAATGCACAAAACTGTCTGGCGCTACTGCAGTGCCAAGAAAGCAAGACCCTAGTAGAACTTCGAATGGATGTGCGAGTAATTTAATAATATAAAATATTACCCAGTACCCACGAAAGATCACGCTATCCACCTTGTTCATTTAATTGTTTTGTTAGCTAGTTGGCTACTTTATTATTCTTAATACTTTTTAGTATTTAGTTTAATTTAATTTATAATGTATTTTTGTTGCAGTTTGGATAAAAAGAAAAATGTGGATGTGGGGGAACACCTACAGAAACAAAGTGTAGATTGTTTATCTCGTCATCATGGCACCTGTCAGTGGGTGGGATTTATTAGGCAACAAGTGAACATTTTGTCCTCAAAGTTGATGTGTTAAAAGCAGGAAAATGGGCAAGCATAAGGATCTGTGCAACTTTGGGGCCAAATTGTGATGGTTGTAAGGGAAATAAACGCGGTGTGTTTTGAAATAATGGATGTCTATAATTGTATGCTTGTGCCTTAAGAATGTGAAGCCAAATCATGAATGTATTATTAATAGTCAAATGAAGCTGCTTAAAGATAAGAACAAAACAAGTATTAATGTGTAGCATTTATGTTGAAAACATGTCTTAAGGTTGGACAATACTAATAACAGGAAACTCCTAAGGCATGGGAGGAAGAGACGAGATGGTCTCTGCCGGACACAGAACAACAGATATCAGAGCGAGGACGCCTGGCGGCCAAGATATCAAGTCCAGCCAATCAGAACACTACGCACACCACGCAACGTGAAGACATACAAGAAGATATGACCAATAGGCTCCCTTAAGGAGGACCTATAAATTTAAATGTAACTAAACAAAGGGTCTCTTCTTCTCAGCTGTTCCCAGCCGAAACAAGAGCCGTGCACGTTCGATTTGGATATTATACTCAAATTAGTAAATACTTGGATGATTTTAATTGAACAAAGTCCTCAGAATCATTTATCTATTTGGACATTTGGACTCTAGTTGAGTCCATGCCTCAACATGCCCTGTGTTCAGGCAAGATGTATTTCAATATTCAAAACACTATTTAGCAACATATTGCTCTCCAATAAAACAATTTTTTCTAAGAATATTGTTCAACTTTATTTTATTGTATACATTTATTATTTATTGTATAAAAAATAAAGTTTATTGTTTATACAATATGGTATTATAATGTATAAACATTGTGGATAACACCAAAACTAATGACATATTTACGCATTCACATTCAGTGTCCGGTACATTTATCAAATGTACAAAAAAAATTAAATGAATATATTCCTGCTAGTGACATTTTCCTGTGACAATGGTTTTCTAATGGCAGCACTGCTACACGAGTGACATTGCATTATTGGTGCAGGTAGAACACACATTCATAATTATGGATATGGATAACTATGGTTATTCACTAATGTTTTACACATTTGGACATTATTGTGCAGCACAGCAAAGTAGGGGTTTGGTACAGAACAGTAAAGGCCAGCTCATTGCAGTGCTCAGAGATTTTGAGTAGGCTGACCAAATACTTTTTACTGTCCATGGACATCCAATACTGGTTTTTGCTCAGTGAGTGAAACAGCTGGTCGGCAGAAAGAAAAAAAGTGGAGGCTCATGGGAAGCTGTCAGTCAGCTGGGGGGGGGGTTATCTAGACTTTTAACACTTCACAGAAATGTAACCAACAGATTACAAATTAATTAATTAATTAACTCCGTTGCCCCTAAAAACTGTGAGGTGAGCATTTTAAGCGACAACGAATAGGCACATTTTTTAAGCAAACTGCAAACCTCTCAACCAGAACAGATCAAAAAATGTAATAGAAAACTTTCCTGCCAAAATCTACCTATCTCAGGTTCAATATCCGACCTTGGAGGCTGAACAAATTCTGCAAGGAAAGCCAAAGTAAACCCAGCATATTTCGGCCTGTTTTTAAAACCCAGCTTCTCATCAAGATCCATGTCTCAATCTTGGCCCTTGATTTTAAGTGATTTACTGCTAAATTTTTTGCTAGGCTTCTTTATCGCAGCACTGAAAAGCAAGAATGCACTCCAAGCCCCCCCTTTTGTTTTGATTGTTTTTTCTTGTTTTTCCTCAGTGGCATAGAAGAGCGGCAATGAGGAATGGAGTGCTTGGTTTGGTGAGGACGGGGGAAGATTTGTTTTGGAAGCGGACAATATTACTGAAACTGCCTGCAACCCGCAATGTTTTGGGGGAAAAGAGGGATCCTAAAGCTCTGGTGGGCCTTGGTTTCACTGAACTGGGTAAGACACAGGGAAAACATATCCAGAGGGGGGTAAGGGTGGGTGCTTTCATGACCGATCAGGAATTTTCCCACAATAAAACAAACAAACAGACACACAGGGCAGCAAGCAAGACCCCTGTCGTTAGAATAGATGGAAGGGAGCTGCTAAAGCTATAATAACACAAATCAGTGAGGCAACTAAAATGTCGTCCTCTCTTCGCACCAGGAAAGGGATGATCTAGATTTCACCTAATCTGAAACCAAATCTTAGAGTGAATGCCATGCCTCAACATTTCACAATAGCTTGTATTCTCACAAGCTTTAAAACGTCAGGGTCCCTTGCTTATTCCATGTTATCCACAGTTGTAGATAACATCTTCAGGCTATTCAGCCAGGTGGAAAGACAGATGAACCTCTTCCAACAGATGAATTGCTTCCTGTACAGCTCATGGTAAATTACTACTCAAAAAGTTGTGGAACTTGCACAGTCCATCACCCGTAGTACCATATGCTAGTCATTACATTGACTTTCAAATGTGTAAATTGGTTTGGACACCTTTTGGATCTTCAGCAGAACTCTATAATAATACACAAATCACAGATAGGACACAAATCATAAAACGCCTACATTAGGCTTGGTAGAAGAGGTATGATGTCTAAAGGCCAAATTACTCCAGATTTGTGTGAAATTCTCTAAGGTGACTATTAAACATCCAGTGTCATTCCAGGTAACTGAATGTTGAGTCTGTTGAGTCTAAACATGATTTATCCACAGATAATGTATACAAGCACATTCTGAAGGATCTTTAAAGCCTTCATACATTTTGCTGAGCTTTGTTACACATCTGATATATTTTATCCTTGACAAACACATAATTTCAGTGTGATTGATGTATCTCAGCTGGAATTCTAAAGGTTAAATCTAGGGAAAATGTAACATTGAAACCCCTCCTCTGTAAAATTGTTTGCTAAAACATCTAAACTTCCTTTTATGGAAATAATCCCAAGAGTTCGATATTACAGCCATTATAAATAAGAAGCTGGAATGCAGTGGGGAAATATATAAACAGCTGTGCCGTTAAAAGGTCTCTGTTCCTAGATTATGTCACACTAATATTGTATCACTGTTGCACAAACTTACTATAGTATTACATTAAACTAATCCAATTGAGAATGAAGCAAACTTTGCTGAAATTTAAAATTGCTCTGTAAAGCTCTAAATCTCATTCCAAGACAGTTCCACCCAAATTCTCAGAAGGTCTGGTAGACCACGGCTTCAACCTTGGCCTTCTGTAAATACTGCCACAAACGGGCCATTCTCCCACCACACCATCCCCCGTTTCCAGTATGCTGCGGTTCATTTTCCACCTGTATGGTAGTTGCCTTTACTTTTCAAAAATAAAATATTTTTATAATTTTTTTTACTTACATACTTTACCACAAAACAAAAAATGGGAATGATTTTGCAATTCAGTGTTCAATTAGCATTATGAGTAAGCAATGCTTTGGTCCTGTTTTCACTACAGTAATGGTTCTTACCCAAGAACCTTTCAGGTAACCAAGTAAACATTTTTGCAGACTGATTAAGGTAAAACACCCAATTCAGTAATGGTAACAGTTTTCCAATAGAGTGGTGTGTCCTATTAAAATCCTATCTTACATCTTAATAAAGACAGTGTTTGCCTTTACTGTGTTGCGGGGGGCGGGGGGATAGAGACAAACCAAGACCAATGGGGAAGCAAGAACGAGACAAAACTGGGAGAAAATATATCCTACTCCAGACAGTGATTATAAGTGGATCAGACCACCCCACAATTGTACATCTATAAAGCATTTTTGCACAAATTACCATAGTATATAACCTCTTTATTAATATACAGTGGAAGCAGTTCCCATCAGACAGCCCTGAGATTGGCTGGACCTAGTAAACATGTAATTTTCTGACATGAAGGATTTCCAAAAGATTTTGGAGTGTTTGGGTGAGAGTTTGTGCCCATTCAGTCAGGTCAGGAACTGATAATAAACAAGAAGGCCTGGCTCACAATCGCAATTCCAATTCATGCCAATGATGTTGAATGTGGTTGAGGTCAGGGCTCTGTGCAGATCACATGGGTTTCACCACAACAACCTTGTAAAACCACATCTTTATGCACCCCACTTTGTTCACAGGGGCACAATCATGCTGGAACAAGAACAAGCATTCCGCAAACTGCGCCCAATTGTCTAAAATTACATTGAACCATGTCCTTCTCTAAAACTATGGGGCCTAGCCCAAACCCTAAAACAGTCCCAGATCATTATCAGTCATTCACCAAACTTTACAGTAGGCATTATGCATTCCAGGAGGTAGAGTTGTCCTGGCATCCACCACACCCAGATTCTTACATCAGATTACCAGATAGGGAAGCATCACTCTAGAGAACTTGTTTCCCGTGCTCCAGTGGCTGCCCACAACACCAATCCAGCTGAAGCCGGGCATTGTACATGTTAACGTGAAGCTTGCTTACAGCTGCTTAGCCATTAAAACATATTTTGTGAAGCTCCCAACACACAGTTCTTGTGCTAATGTAGCTTCTAGAGGCAGTCTGGAACGTTGTGGTGAGAAATTAGTGGAAAGAGATGATAGGCATTGTTTATGCGGTACGGCCACCCTGTGAGTTTGGATGGTCTACCACTTTATGGCTGAGCTGTTGTAGCTCTTAGACGCTTCCACTTCAAAATGAGAGTGCTTACTGTTGACCGGGGCTAATTTATGTTGGGCTGAAATGTCACTAACAGACCTGAGGGAAAGGTGGCACGCTATGACAGTGCCACATTAAAAGTCACTGAGCTCTTCAGTGTGCCAATGTTTGAAATGGTTGTGGCTGAAACACCTAAACCCAATAATCAGTAAGGGTGTCCACATATAGTGTGTCACTTTACCTTTGTATATCACTGTTACACAAACAACAATCAATTTTATGCATGAAGGCACAATGTAAAATGTGGTTTGTCAGGAGTGTTTCTAAGGTTTTAAGACACTAGGGCTTAGCCTACATGGAATTCTCCGTTTTTTAATAACTATATGCATGACCTATAGATTGCAATCCATAAATGATGCTGGGGATGCAGGGGTAGCCTAACATATTTTAGGCCTCTGAAAACATATGCCCTTGAGTGCTTTACTGACCAACTCTACTTGTCTGTCCTCATCCTTGGCTAAACTGCAAGGTAGCAAAGTAGAAGTGCAACATATTAGTATTTACTATATACTGACAAAATAACTTATTCTGGCCCTTAATTCAAGTGTGTTTATCATAAACATGCATATCTATATACAAAAACAGGTGCCTTGAATCCCGTATGTTGATTGCTGAGGTGTTTAAAGTGCATCCGGAAAGTATTCACAGCGCTTCACTATTTCCACATTTTGTTATGTTACAGCCTCATCCCAGAATGGATTCAATTCATTTTTCTTCAGAATTCTACACACAATACCCCATAATGACAAAAAAGTTAAAAAAGTTTGTTAAATATTTTTAATAGACTTGCAAAAATTATTCACAACTTTAGCTCAATACTTTGTTGAAGTGTGATGATTCAAGCTTGGCACACCTATGGGCAGTTTCTCCCATTCTTCTTTACAGGACCTCTCACGCTCCATCAGGTTTGATGGGGATTGTCGACGCACAGCATTTTCAGGTCTCTCCATAGATGTTTAATCGGGTTCAAGTCTGGACTCGGGCTGTGCCGCTCAAGGACATTCACAGAGTAGTAACGAAGCCACTAATTTCTTATATTGGCTGTGTGCTTGTGGTCGTTGTCCTGCTGGAAGATGAACCTTTGCCCCAGTCTGAGGTCCATAGGGCTCTGGAGCAGGTTTCTCTGTACATTGCTGCATTTATCTTGCCCTCAATCCTGACTAGTCTCCCAGTTCCTGCTGCTGAAAAACATCCCCACAACATGATGCTGCCACTAACATGCTTCAATGTAGGTATGGTATTGGCCAGCAGTGCCAGGTTTCCTCCAGACATGAAGTTTGGCATTCAGGCCAAAGAGCTCAATCTTTGTTTAATCAGACCAGATAATTTGGTTTCATATGTCTGAGAATTTTTCAAGTGCCTTTTGGAAAACTCTGGCATGTGCCTTTTACTGAGTAGTGGGTTCCGTCTGGCCAATCTACCATACAGGCCTGATTGGTCAGGTGCTGCAGAGACGGTTGTCCTTCCGGACGATTCTACTCTCTTCACAGAACAATGCTTGAGCTCTGTCAGTGGACATCAGGTTCTTGGTCACCTCCCAAGGCCCTTCTCCCCCGATCTCTCAGTTTGGCCCGGGAGACAAACTCTAGGAAGAGTCCCGGTGGTTCTAAACTGCTTTCATTTACGGACGCTGGAGGCCACTGTGCTCATTGGGACCGTCAACGGTGAGGTATACAAAGAAGATTCTTGAACAGTACATCATTGAAGGAGCTAAAGCTGGGACAAAAATAGGTTCTTCCAACAAGACTACAACGCAAACTATTCAAGCCAATCTACTAGAGGTGGGACAAATAATCTAATTTCAATGCATTGTGACATATATTTTGTTCGATTCAGATCAAGGACAAATTCGAAACAAACCTAAGAAATGTGTAACATTGAAAAGTAACAATGCAACGCTAACTGTCTATCAATGCAAAGCAAGAAAGAACATCTGCATTCTCAGTGTTGACCACACAGCTCTTGCCATCACAAGTGGCCCCAAGGCTAAACCAGAGACAATCACATACTACAATAAAACCAAGGCGTAGATGTGTTCAATCAAATAGCGAGGAAATACTCAGTGAAAGCATTTGTATCTGTAATTACAATAGCTGGTTGTCGATTCACTAAAAAAAAATTCACATACATTAAAATACATTTTAGTGTTCTGATATTTATTACTAAATATCCTAACATTACAGATCCATTTATTTTTTGTTTTCTTATTGAAATTACATGTAAATAATGTATTAGCAGTCAGAATGACTGTTATGGCCATTCTAGTAGTTATAGAATTCCTGTAGTTCTAGTATTAAACGAATGCTTAAAACGCAGAAACCGAAATATCATGTACCTTCACGAAAGCACTTCTCAAAGGTTGTTATACCTAGTCTCTACAAAGCAACTGAAGAACATGTTATGGAACGATAAAAATAATCCTAGTGCATTTCCCTTACAACAGATGGATGGACTAGCCATGCTACTCAAGGCTACATCACCATCACAGCGCATATAATGTAAGGTAATTGGGAGCTTGCTAGCTTCGTTTTACAGACTCGTCCACTATTCGAGTCGCACATGGGAGTAAATATAGGGAAAGTACTAATGCAAGCTATGGAAACATGGGACTTAAAGAGGGAAAGATACCGTACTGCTGTTGTGACAGACAATGCGCGCAATATGGACATTGCAATCAGTGAAAGCGGTCTTGGACCGCATATAAAGTGCGTAGCACACACCATCAATCTTGCTACACAACGGGGACTTCAGGGAGCCCATGTCAGCCGCCTGCTTGGCCGGGTGCGAAGAGTGGCCGCCTTCTTTCACCGGAGCTGCACGGCCACGTCTGTTTTAACATCTAAACAAGTAATGTTAGATCTGCCATCTTACAAACTCAAAATGGAGTACAAACAAGATGGAACAGCTCGTAAAATATGTTGGTTCTCAAACAGTTGAAGACAGCGACAAATGTTGTGTGTGACGACAAGCAGCCCAAAATCCTACTAGTGTCGCTAGTATGCATGACTGAGAAAAGCATGTCACCAAATGAAAAAGATTCCCCGACAGTGGCGAGTATGAAGAGGGCAATACTTCAAGACATATCAAGTCGATACATAAACAAAGTGAGTGAGGACGATCTTTTCAGTGGTCAGTGATATTCAATCCTCTCCTGGGGCCCCCCAGCCATCTCACAGTTTAGTTTTAGCCCTGACGATCACCTGATTCAACAGGTAAGGGCTTATCAATTCGTTACAGTTGATTGAGGTGCGAAAGCTCTGAGGCATATCTAATAGATGGAATGGCTGTGGGGGTCCCCAGGAGAGGGTGTAGGATCACTGGCCTACATAATAAACTGTAGGCTAGAGAGATACAATAAAAATACATTTCATATATATTTAAAAGTACACTTAAACACAAATAATAAAGATTGTTTCCAGACCAGTAGCAGAGTCCTGTAGAAATGAGGGAACAGGGGAGGACCTGGATCACTGCCAGCCTCCTTCAAAGAAGACTGAAGAACCTTTTTAGGAACCAATTTGCTACTGTGGACATCAACCCAGTGAGAAATATCAGCAGAGACATGGATAAAGAAATCAACATGTACTGGAGTGTACCATCCATTTCACTTAGCAATAATCCACTGAATTGGTGGAAGGACAATGAATATCTCTATCCCTTGCTTGCCTCTAAGCATACCTATCCATCCCAGCAACCTCAGATCCCAGTAAACTGATCTTTTCCAATGCAGGAGATTTTGTCACTTCTCAAAGATCTGTTCTCTTGCCAGAGTTGAAAAAGAGTTACAAAAAACAAAATCCCTGTGAGGGCACATGTTTTGTTACATCGGCCATGCTTTTTATGATAGGCTTGGCCCAAGCGAGCTAAGCATTGCTGCAAAGTGGATTTGGAATAAACGCCACTATAGTTTTGCTAGAATTAGTGGGATAATTGTGGACTGATTATTAACAGGCTTGTCTCCGCTAGTCTCGAGAAGAGTATGAGTCTAGATCAAGTAAAGTCCAAATGTAACGGAGTGCAAAACAAGATTGAGACAAAACCGAGACACTCAGTGGTCTTGAGACCGAACTCAAGAATGAGTATTACAGCTCTGGAGCCATATAAGTCACCTTTGGCAGCAAGTACAACTATAAATTTATCTCAACCAGCTTGACACAGCATCTTTTTCCCTTCTTTGTCAAATTTTTTGAGCTCCGTCAAGTTGGATAAGGATCTTTGATGAATAGGAATTTTCAACTCTTTCCACAAATTCTCAATTTGACAGAAAGCTGGTCTCTGACTGGGCCAATCGAGGACCTACACTCTAATGTAGTTTTGGCTGTATGTTTGGGGTCATTGTCCTGGTAAAAGATACTTGTTCTTTGACCCTTGCAGCCCTCGGGACATTTTATTCCAGGTTTTTGTATGTTGCTGTATTCATCTTGCCCTTTATCTTCACAAGCTTTGCAGGCCCTGACACAGAAAATGATGGTGATGTTATTTTCCAGTTGATGTGTCAGTCGCCAATAATCTGATTATTGTTGAGAATCACCCAGGCTGCATTTAAAGTTTGCACAGTGTCTCCCAGATCAGCTGGGGAAGTCTGTTTGGACAGAGTGCAATTTTCCATCAATTTATTAATAATCAACTTTACTTTAATGTGCATCAGGTGGCATATAATGTATTGTAAATATTCTTATACCACCCCCCTGATTGGTTCTTCTGATGAATCTTATTCCGAAGTCTCCATGACTCAGCTTTTCTTAGGAATTGTACTTACCAACTGTAGGGCTTTCCAGAGTTAGATGATGTTTTTAACCTGAAATCATGTGAAACACTTGTACACAGGTGGACACCATTCTACAATTTGTGACTTTTGACAATCGGTTGCACCACCGCACATTCAGGAGTCATCATTTAATTTGGCCAGCCAAGCTAGCCTTAAGTAGAATCCATCAACAGAATGGGTGAGAATGGCAATTAGGCTTCTTCACCAGTTTTGGACTAGTGTTATTATTATTATTATTATTATAATAATAATAGCCTTATTATTTAATTATTCTTATTATTGCAATTAAGGCCTTGCCTCATCACATCACCTCCCCAGATGAATCAATTATATTTCATCAGAAGCATAGCTCATCCATATTGTTGCTTCTGATAACACAGCTGGTTCAAAGAAATAAAAAATGCCAACACACCTGTCCTGGGAGGAGTACTCCTGTGCAACAACCACGACTGCATCTGCATACGACCAGCCAACCAAATGTTGAGTCAATTAGCACTAATATACGTGACATTGTTGTAGCACAGTCGGTATGCCAAGACAAGTATATGAATTTCTGGCAGTAATGATGCCCTGGCTAAATGACAAAGCCCTCCTGCAAGGCAACAACTATGACCACTGGGCCCAGGATATTTCCTTACATTTCCCCTGCATCTAGAGTGCATGGCCCACTAAGTAAATGACCAGACATGTTCCAATGAAAGAGAGGCAGAGCCTTTACTAAATGGAACTTCATAGTCTACCTCAGAATATTTTTGTGGGCAGTCTGAGCCATTGGCAAGGAAAGGAGAAGGTAGCATTAATAAAAATATTTCCATATGTGCACCAGATCCCTAGTGAAAGAGTTGCTTTGTGCTCAGTAGGGCAGCCAGAAAAGACCCAGCCGATTCCTACCAACAATCACCCCCTCCAACCACCCTCTAACCTTCTTTCTCAGTAGCCCAGGGTAATATTAGTCAAGTTGTGGGGTGGGAGGTGGTAAGTATCTGGGGTAGCCTGCAAATTGTCATCCTCCATCCTGCAGCCTGTTTTGACAGGAGTAAATGGACTGTGACTCTGAGGGAGATGGGGGGCCGAAACAACCATTTCATTGAGTTAGTGCTCAAGTGATGTGAGGGTGGGAGGAAGGGAAGGCTTGGGGGTGAGGAAAAACATGATAGGATATGCGCTAGGTTTATTCCTTCTGGAATGATCTTAAAATATGCTCAATCCCATAATCCTGGTGCTAAATTACCCCTGATGAGATATGAAAGAAGCCAATCTGGGTCCGAAAATGTGAGATAGAATGAGGGGATCAGTCTAGTCTTAACTGATCTAACAAAGTATGCGAATCTCCTTCACTTTAAGGAGGCCAAAGTATAAATTGTGTTAAAATGATATACATGGGAGAAACTGAGAAAGGCTATTTGGGTCAAAAACTAATCACTGGCACAGGGAAGAAAAAAACTCAACTGGCAACAGTAACAGTACTAATAATTATCATCACATTTTGCTTACTCAAAAAGCACAATGGATCTGAAAGAACATAAGGCTCTGCCGGCTTTGATTGTGTGGCAGTGTGTCTCGTGGAACTCCACATCTTTGTTTCCCTCTTATTGTAATCAAAACAGCAGTCCGTCGCTGCTAAATTGTGATGCGCCACCATTGGAAAACAGAATAATTTTCTGAGATACAATTTGCCAAGCTAAGCACAGTTTACATTCACATAGTTTACTAACACACGTGCATCAGAGTAGAGTGACAACGTCCTGCGCCCGAGATTCGGAGTACCATACTAGTAAGTCTGTGCACCAACACGTTTGTGTTGAACTGTCAGTAAGTCTGTCTGAGCTTCAACCACAGGTAGCTAGCTAGTTAGCTATCGCCCAAAACCCGATAGCTACAATCGGAATAGAATAGATAAGCTTCATGCAGGCAACCACCGTTTTTATTCCCTTCAAAATAAAGGTATATGATAATGTTACATACATTTGGCAGCAGTAATAACATTTCAAACTTATGTTATTGTGTGTCTAAATATATTTTCACATTGAAAAATATAAACCAAACAAATGTACCTATTCAATAATAATTTACATAAAGGAAAGAATATTATAAATGTCCATTTAGAGGACATCATAAGAAAATCCTATTTTGATGTTATTATTGATGTTAGTCTGCTTGTGCTCATTACTTTTGGAGAGGGATTGTGTTATAAATCCAACCACATTATACCATCTCCGCTGAAATTGAATGATCCTTTTGTTGCAGAAAAACTATTCTGAGCAGCAGTGAATGTATTGTATTGTTTTTCTGAAAAAGGTTACTAAAATAATGGTGACCAGGTCTTTCTTTTAATAATTTGTTGCTGTTTGTGGATAAAACGTAGTGTGACAAAATATTTAATGTTATGAGGCCCTACATGGGTTTGAGGTGTGTGTGATAATTTGTGCGTAGATGCAGGGGCAGAGGCGTTGTATTGAAATCTTGCTCACTGAATGGGCTGCCAGTGATGGATTGCACACATTGTTACCATGTGCCCAACTATCCCAGCACCAAGCCACTTACCCAGCTCTATAGCCCCAGTCTTTTAGTGAAGGGTTTGTAGCAGGGGTATGCTTGCATCACCGAGCAAGATGTTTGGATTGGCAAGGGCTCCTGCCAGTAGTATGGTAAGGTAAGATCCTGGGCAGGGGTAGCTGCTTGGTAAGACATGCAAAGGGGGTTCTTTGAGACACACACTGATTGAAAAATAGAAATAGTACGAAGAAGATGTTGGATCTGTGAAAAATCTCAAATTTAAAACAAATGTGTTGATTGAAATTGTGTTTATGCAACATATGCAAAATGCAACATTCTCTTATCTTTGAACGTGCGCCTTCACACAATAATATATCCTGCCAACTACGTGTTCAAGTTTACGTATACAATTAGTACTTGGGTGTAGGTAACATCGACTTCCAAATGTAATTGTACGTAGAGGGAGGTGCAGCTAATACCCTAGTATGGTTAGGGCTAGGATCAGGAGTAAGGTTAGAAAACATAAAAAGAAAAATAAGGCACTGCACGTGATTCAGACAAGCATTCACACATTCAATGATGTCCGAGTTGTTTTTTTTATGTATTTATGATCTCCCCTTTGTCTCAGGAGGGAAGGTCATGCTGAGACCAAACGTCTCTTATGAATTAGACCATTATTGACTCGAGAAGTACACAGCACAAAGAACGACCACCTCCCAAAAAAACATGAACAGAAAATATCAACTTTAAAACCTGCAACTAACAAGGTACCACAATCAGTTGGGGTTCCCCAGTTTTGTATTTTCGTGGGGACAGAACATGTATTCTTCACACAGACAATTGTTTTATCCTTTAAGTTTTATTCAATTCCGCTAGTGAGGAGCAATAACTAGACAAATGTTATTCCTGTTAATAAAACCAAGTGTTTTGATGCTTTACTACTCAGTTGGATTAAATAAGAAGGAAAGAATAAGTAACAAAAGAGTAGCATTGACAAGATATTGGCATTGACTAGTATACAAACATGTTCCGGATCTGACTCACTGCAGCTGCCAGGCTTCCCAGATTCCCCCGCTATAACCCTAACCCTAACTTCTCACGTTTGTCATGATGTTGCTGAGTGCTGATTGGCTACAAAAACTACCATTCTGTAACCATTTGAGAAGGAAATCAAGGGACATATTTAAAAGTAGTGTATAAAACATCTATAGAAGACACAATTGCGGTCCCAAAAATGTTGCCAGAACGTTCTGGTAGACACCATTTCCAAGTTGAGTACTGACCTGATTACGATCATTTATTTTTTAGAGCTTTTCTTTCTTGCTGACTGAACAATTAAGCTGAAACACCGCCCTCTATATGTAGCGACGGATATGACACTCTCAGCCCTGTTTTGGCCTACTTCAAGGCAAAACGAAAATACGACTGTTAAAAAGAAATTAAAAGTAATGGAACTGGCTTACCCTCCGCACGGAATATCTACAATTTGTAGTTTATATCAGTGAGATAGAAAGACATCTGACATGACAAATTTGAACAAAACTGGTCTTCCAAAACATTTGCTAAAGCCATGTCAGCGCAAACAACGATGAAAATATGCTGTGGTGCCAAAAGGTATTATACCTCTACTGCCTTTCACACACCTACCTTTTTTGTAATGGTGATACCTTTCGATTTGGCTAAAACAAATAAATACGAAATGAAAGTAATGACCGGTCATCTTAATCACGAAATATATTAACTCGTGATTTTATTTGCCAAGTCTCGAAATCTTGGATTTGTAGTTGTCATGAGTGGAAGTATTGAATAGATGACGACCCGACCCGTAAGCACTAAAGTGAAATTATGTTAATGTAAACGCATACAGCCACGATACATTGGCCAAATATCTGTGTCGCCCGCAAAACATAATAAGACACAATTTTACAAAATAGTTAAGTTAATCCCATTGCGTATCCGGCACCAAACCTCTGAATTAAATCAAAACGCCGGAGCCCTACTCGAATGAACCTCACCATTTTAGTAACATTAATGTGAGACTTACCGAATGGTTATATTTCAGGAAAACTCTTGTCATTAGATAAAAATCCCTTGACCTTGTAACCATCGAAAGATCCGACCTCAAATACAAATTATAATCAATTACGAACGACACCTCCTAGCTCGTATGTTTCAGAGTTTGTCTTCCTCTCCCGGGTGAAATGTTCATTCACTCGCTGCACGCACAGCGAATGAGGCCGATTTTCTATGAACACGCCGAAGTCAAAGCCAGTCAAAACAAGAGCACCACGCCTCCTCTTAAAGGTAACACTCCAGAACACGATTCGAGAACCTGTATAACAAGAGGACTGCGGCCTTGCTAACTTATTATTTTCCTTAAAGCAAGATGATTTCCCCAAAATATGCAAGTTAGATACTCAAACAAAACAGACCAAACCAGCCAAAGAAAATAAAATACATTTTCTGCTCTGGAAATTACTGACCAAGTGTGTCACATACTGAAATCAACTAGTTAGGCTGGGCTGCCTACAGGGACAGGCGAGAGTAAAAAACATGCCCACCACCCTATCCCCACTGGCCCATGAGCATACCCACCAGCGACTCCACAGCTCTACCTTACTTCCATCATGTTTAAAAACGCCATGTTTATGGTATAATTGCTGGATCTAAAGAGCAAGATTGATTTGTGATTGTATTAATTAAAATGTTAATAAATCCAAAGTTAATCAATTTACAGTTATTTGAAACAACAAAAGATTTACTAAGATTCCTTTTCTTACTGAGGAAAAACATAGGATACCCTGTGCCATAATAGCTTGTATTGCCCCAAATCTTATTCCTATTGATATGCTGTGGGGAGATTTGTAACCAGCTGTGCGTGTAAGAAACCCCTCAAACATCACACAGCTGAAAAAATTCTGCATGGGGTATTTGGAAAAACTTTCTCCTAGTCGATGTCAGAGGAAATGGCATTTTTTGTTAATCTTTTGTTAAATAAATGATACCATGGTTAACATTCTATTGTTTTTGCCATTGTCATTCATATGTTTGTTAACGTAGTCATGATGTTCAAGCACCTCTGTGGTTCACCCCAAAATGTGTGGCTGAACACATTGCTTGAATGAAGATAGTGTCATATCTTGCATTCTACAATTTGTGACAATTTGAGTCAAGGCAATTTGAGTTGAAACAAACAATGTTTCCATAACAAGTGCTCTAATGTTTTCAGAAACCATAGTCTGATAATTATTCATTAGTCAAATATACTATTTGTGCATAAGGAGAACTTATTAAAGCATGAATGGATTGATTCATTGTTTGTGAATAAATGATGAAATAACTGTCTATTAATTAGTTAACTACCTAATTAATAACCTATGCATGTGCTAATAAAGCTTTCATTGTTAATAAATAACTATTTGTTTATTACTTTTGTGATTCCTGATTGTGAAGTCATGACTATTTGTAAAGTTATTCATAACTTAATAGCACTTCCCAATGTTTATGAATGATTACATAACGAAAATTTAGGATGAATTAATTGCCTAGAGAGTCTTGTTGTAGAGTCATGACTATTGATTATTTAAATGAGAACAATTTATTATATGAGTAAACTGGCTATATTTTTTTAGCTTAAAAGGCTTAATAGACGTAGTAGATATCAAGGCCAGGTAGTGGCCCCAATGCAAACCAGGAGGCAGCAGAACTGTTCAGGGTTTTAATGGAGTATGGCAGGCAGTAATCAATGGTAACAGGCACACCCGGTGCACAGGGTGGCACAGTTGAGATACAGACAGACGGACTGCAGGGTTGGTGGTCAGCCAGGCAGTAGGTCGGTACATTGGTTGGCTCGGTAGGGATACAGGCGGCGGTAGGCTGAATCGGTGGTCAGGCAGGCAGTAGGCCGGACACGGGCTTGCTCGGTAGGGATACAGGCGGACGGTAGGCTGAATAAGTGTTTAGGTAGGCAGTAGTTTGGAGCATGGGAAGACTATCAGAGACAAGCACAGAAACTCTCGGGAAACCTACAGGGTGTGACGACTTGGCAAAACACACAAGGTAAACTGGCAACGCACAAACAGAGAACAGGGGTTAAATACACAGATGACTAATGGGGAACCGGAAAACACCTGGTGACGAGGCAAAGGCAAGACAACAGGTTAAACAAAAAAAATATATATTACAGGGTGGAATGCTTCCTTTGCTGGCATTATATTGTGCTATTGTAAGATTCACTCTATTAGGTATGTATTCAGACATGGTCAAATGTTTTGTACCCCTCCACTTGAAACTGACAAAAGTAATTAGCATCCACCATTAATATTATTGTAACGTGGTGCTGAATGAATGAGGACCCAGGCGCAGGGAAACCTTCGAAAAGCCTTTTATTTTAGGGACCAACACATCGAAGGTTGTATTAATCCAACATGCACAGAGAAATATGGTAACCAGCCACTCGGGTCTGGAATACACAGTAATAAGGAAGACACATGTAACAGCATACAATAACGCACACTGAGACTAGAAACACAGGGAGTTAAATACTAAGGTCATTAACGACAGGTGTTGAGGATTAGGGAGGGGTGCGTTCACAGGACATGGGGAAAACAGGACAAAACATACACGATGGCAACTAGAAGACCGGCGGCGTCAAATGCCAGGGTGCCACACGACAGGAGGAATGTCCACCACCAGGGGGCGACGTGACAGTACCCCCCTCCGTCTGGGGCACCCAGCTCTGTTCCTCCGGGCCGTAACCCGCCCAATCCATGAGGTACTGCAGAACCCCAAAAGACCCAGACCCTGGAAGTGAATTGGGGACCCCGATCAAACACAATATCCTCCGGGACTCCTTAGTGCCGGAAGACGTGAGAGAATAAGGCCTCCGCGATCTGCAGGGCCGTTGAGATGCCAGGCAAGGGGAGCAAACAACAGGCCTTCGAGAACCAATCCACAATGACCAGCATGGTGATGATACCCTGGGAAAGAGGCAAATCTGTTAGGAAATCCACACTCAGAATAGGAGCCTGTCCCTCACCACTTCCGGAACATATACACGACCCTCCGGACATTGTGCACGGAGTGCTTCACGAATATCCGTATCCACCTCCCACACCACTAGGGCCAAAATGCAAGCACCAGGGCGGATGGGGGAGGTGTCCACGGGCCTCTCCTCAGAGTCATAGACACGGGAAAGGGCGTCTGCCTTGATGTTTTTAGACCCTGGAACACACGACAAAGTGTATCTAAACCTGGTAAAAAACAGGGCCCACCTGTCTTGACGAGAGCTCAGCTTCCTCGCCGATTGGATGTACTCCACGTTCCGGTGGTCAGTCAGAACGAGAAAGGGGTGTTTGGCCCCCTCGAGCCAGTGCCTCCAGGCTGACAAGGCTTTGACCACCGCAAGCAACTTGCGATTCCCCACATCGTAGTTCTGCTCTGCCGCACTGAGCTTCTTGGAGAGGAAGGCACAGGGACGGAGCTTAGGTGACACCCCGAGCGCTGTGAGAGGACTGCTCCCACACTGACCTCAGAGGCATCCACCTCTACGATGAACGGCAGTTCTGAGTTGGGGTGCGCTAAAACCGGGGCAGAGGAGAACAAGGCCTTCAGGGAGCTGAACGCCTGTGCCGCCTCCGGCGTCCAACGCAACCGGGTTGGCGCACCCTTCAACAGTAAGATAATCAGAGCCGCCACTTTGCCAAAATCTCGGATAAACCTACGATAATAGTTGGCAAAACCCAGAAATGTTTGAACTCCTTTAATGGAGGTCAGGGTAGGCCAATTATGCACGTCGCGCAAGGCCTCCATTGCCACTCCCTCCGAGGAAATATGGTATCCTAGAAAGGAAGTGGAAGAAAAAATGTGAATTTTTTTAATTTTACAAACAAGTCAGGCTCCAGTAGGCCTTTTTAACACTCTGCGTACAGTGGTAACATGGTTGGATTGTGTAGCGGAGTAGATCAATATATCATCGTTATACGCCACCACACCCTGGCCTTGCATGTCCCTAAAGATGTTATCCACAAAGGATTTAAAATATGACGCAGCATTCATCCAACCGTAGGGCATTACAAGATATTCGTAATGCCCGGAGATGGTGCTTAATGCCATCTTCCACTCATCCCCTTCTCTGATACACATAAAATTGTAGGTACTCCTCAAATCCAATATCGTAAAAAATTGGGCCCCATGCATTGTTCCCATGAGCGGACTGATCAATGGCAACAGATAGGTGTACCTCACTGTGACATTGTTCAGCGCCCTGTAGTCAATGCAGGGACGCAAACCACCATCCTTCTTTTTCACAAATAATAAACTGGAGGAGGCAGGTGAAGTGGATGGTCGAATATACCACTGCTCCAGCACCTCAGAGACAGGAAGACATTGTCTCCGTCTCTGTCAGGGACAGGGGATATACTCGACCCTTAAGAATTGCACAACCAGGACGTAGCTCTATTGCGCAATCCCCAGGTCTATGGGGGGCAATATAGTGGCATGCGCCTTCAAAAAGATGCGTGCAAGTTCCTAATACACTGAGGGAATGCGCACAGCGGAAGAAGTGGTCGGGCTTTCCACCGTGGTAGTACAAATAGATTCTCCAAAACACCTCCCCTGATACCCCTGGGACCATCCCGTGAGCACCCTCCGGGACCATGAAAACAAAGGGTCATGCAGTGTTAGCCCACTATCTATGTAATTACCCGGTGCTCCGAAATCAACAAGGGCGAGGCATTGGGTTAGCGTTGGAATTTGGGAGAATGAAACGTGAATTTTCAAATGGTCCACAGACGGTTCCCACGGAATAAATGGTCGCCTCACCTGTTTTGGGAAAGGGATGCCCCATTTATACTGACCTCGCCTGGGTCCTCTGCGTGGCTGCGGGGCGTCCGTGGTTTTGCCTTGACGCAGGGGTGAGCAGTGCGCCCATCGCTCCGCAAAGCCCATCTCCATGGCTTCGGCCTCTGGGAAGGATGGTAGGAAGGCACCCCAGATCGCCTATGCTGGGCTCGGTTCGCCATGATGTTATCCAGCCTGATAGCCATGGAGATGAGCTCCTCTAGGTCTGCGGTGGCGTTGGGACATAACGTTCGCCCAAGCCAGTGCCTGGTCTGTGAGGCACGCGACCAACGATGACACCTTTTCTCGCTCCGACGGGGGTTGGGCACATGTGTTGAAGGCCAGGTCTAGTTGTAAATGCGGCGGGAGTACTCCTTCGGTAGGTGCAGAGATGGTCCGTTGGAAACGGAGGGTAGCGGGGTCGATTTCGCCGGGGAAGCCACC
Organism: Novumbra hubbsi; assembly: GCA_016801125.1. Taxonomy (NCBI): domain Eukaryota; kingdom Metazoa; phylum Chordata; class Actinopteri; order Esociformes; family Umbridae; genus Novumbra; species Novumbra hubbsi. Next base: position 92,311 of record JACXGK010000526.1, read on the forward strand.
GGCAGCCGCTGCAGTATCTCCGACACCGCGTCTCGTAGCTGACCGAGCATCTGGTCGTGGTCTGATAGACGCTGGTCCAATTTGGCATGAAGTCCTCCTGCTTGATCCATTCTTTGGTGCGTTATTCTGTAACGTGGTGCTGAATGAATGAGGACCAAGGCACAGGGAAACTTTCGAAAAGCCTTTTATTTTAGGCACCAACACATCGAAGGTTGTAGTAATCCAAGTTATGTGCAACATGCACAGAGAAATATGGTAACCAGCCACTCGGGTCTGGAATAGACAGTAATAAGGAAGACACGCGTAACAGCGGACAATAACGCACAATGATACTAGAAACAGAGGGAGTTAAATACTAAGGTAATTAACGACAGGTGTTGAGGATTAGGGAGGGGTGCGTTCACAGGACATAGGGAAAACAGGACAAAACATAAACGATGGCAACTAGAAGACCGGCGTGTGCCACACGACAGAAGGAATGTCCGCCACCAGGGGGCGACGTGACCACTATATTTTATAGAAATCACAAGTTGCTTTCGATTTTCTATTCAACATAATGTTGTAAATAATAAAACATGGACAAAAAAGATGGGTCACTAATATGTTGTTGCACAACCTTTAGAGGCAATTAGACGTTTTTGGTAGCTCTCAATGAGACTTCTGCACATGTTACCAGGTAGATTGGCCCACTCTTTAAGTTTGATAGGTGCCTTCTCCAGGCTGCAAGTTTTAGCCCTTTCCATAGATGTTCGATGGGATTCAGATCAAGACTCCATGAATAGTCCAATGTTTTGCTTTTATCCATTCTTGTGTGCTTTTAGCTGTGTGCTTTGGGTCATTATCCTGTTGGAGGACCCATGACCTGCCACTGAGACAGAGCTTTCTGACACTGGGCTGTACATTTCGCTCAGAATGCCATGATTGTCTTGAGATTTCATTGTCCCCTGCACAGATTTAAGGCACCCTGTGCAAAGCAGCGCCACCTCTGTGTTTCACTGTAGGTATGGTGTTCTTTTCTTAGAAAGCGTGATTTTGTCATCTGCAAACATAGAGCTGATGTGACTTGCCAAAAAGCTCCAGTTTTGACTCATCTGTCCAAAGGACTTACTCCCAGAAGTATTGTGGCTTGTCAACATGCATTTTAGCAAAATAAATTATGTTTTTCTTTCACAAGTGGAGTCATCCTGGTTCTTCTTCCATGGAGCCCACTTTCCCTCAAAAAGTGACAGATGGTGTGATTTGAAACTGACATACCTTCACCTTGGAGTTGTATCCCTTTGCCAGTGTCAAAGATCAATGTATTTATAAAGCACATTTATAAAACAACCAATGCTGAACAAAGTTCTGTACAAAGTTGTTCACCAATCAAATACAACATATCACGGAATATAAATATAAACATGAGAAACCTACCACAGAATGAATTTGTTTATCAAACTTTAATGCTGAAGCAAAGATAACATCTACATTTCTTGCCTGATCCTCTGTTGAAGTACAACTTCCGTCATATTCTCATTAAGTTGGAGAATGTTTTCAGCCAGCCAGCACTTAATATATTTAAGGCAGTCAAATAGAGACTTCAAGGAGTTGGTATCACCTGGTTTCAGCGGTAAGTACAGCTGTGTGTCATCAGCATAACAGTGATTTACGAAGTATAGAGCCTAGAGGGAGCAAATACAAAGTGAATAGAATTGGCCCCAGGATAGATCTTTGAGGTACTCCACATGTGAGCTATGCCAAGGAGGAGGAAATGTTTCCAATAGTAACAGAAAAGGTTATATCTTTCAAAACAAGAGTTGAAGCACTCAAAAGCAACACCCTGGATACAAACTCCTTGCTGGAGGTGATCCAGAAGAATAACATAATCAACAGTATCCAAAGCCGCACTTAGGTCAAGCAAGAGTAAAATAGCAACATTTCGAGAATCACAGAACAGCCACAAATCATTCTACAACTTAGGAAGTGCTTTTTCTTTGCCGAGGTGTACTCTGAAACCTGAAATGACATTATTTTCACCAAAAGAAGAGAGCTGAGACAGAACAATCTTCTCTAGAAATGTCAACAAAAATTAAACAGCCCTAAATCTGTTACAATCAGCATGGTCCAGTTTTTTAAGAAAAGTCTGAACCACAGCATGTTTAAGGGAACCGTGCCATTTTATTAAGAGAGCTGTTTACTACAGACAGAAGACTAGGACCCATAGTAACTAACAACTCTTTGAGAAGGGGCGATGGAAATAGGTCTGTAGGGGTAAAAGTAGGCTATAGTGAGACTATATTCATCAGTGTTGAGAGGGACACAAGCTCAGCTGAGAGAAGCAGGCCATACAAAATAAATCAGAAAGGTCATGATCAGTAGGTGACATAGGAGATCTAATGATGCCAACATGTTTATTCATTTCACTCACATCATACAGAATATTGGGAGTTTAGCAGAGCGTCCGTTTGTGGATAGATCTACTAGAGCTGTCATAGTTGTTAGCTACGTTTTTCCCAAGAATCCTACTGTCTTAGTGTATTTTCCTGACATGGGGAGGTGCGAAGCATAGTTTATTCTTATACAAGTTTACAGTTGTGCTCAAAAGTTTGCATACCCTGGAAGAAATTGTGAAATGTTGGCATTGATTTAAAAAAATAGGACTGATCATGCAATAAAACTGTCTTTTAGTTAAGGATAGTGATCATACAAAGCCATGTATTATCACTTAGTTGTTTTTCTCATTTTTTTATTATAATGATAAAATAAATCACCCAAATGGCCTTGATCAAAAGTTTACATACCCTTGAATGTGTGGCCTTGTTACAGACACAAAAAGTGACACATGGCAATTAAATGGCAATTAAAGGTTAATTTCCCAAACCTGCAGCTTTTAAAATAACAATTAGTGTCTGTGCATCAATAGTCAATGAGTTTGTTAGCTTTGACGTGGATGCTCTGAGTAGTCTAGATATTGAGCCATGGGGAACAGAAAAGAACTGTCGAAAGACCTGCGTAACAAAGTAATGGAACTTTATAAAGATGTGATGCTTGTGGAAGTAAACAGACCAAGGCGCAGGGAGGTAGGTTCAGGTAGTCGGTTTATTCCGTTTCACTACTGACCAACTTGCGTATATAACGCTTCAAATAAATATTCCAAAGTACTCTAGGTACGTACAATTAGACACAGCGTGTAC